>ML400293.1:209893-262351 GCA_005239525.1 Nicotiana knightiana | reverse complement strand
TCAAAGACTTCTATTCTAACTTGGAAACACTTAAAACCTGTCAAAACTCGATTTCTGGCCGTCCAGGGACCCTGGCGTTTCAGCCGAAACGCCTGGGTAAGGCCAGGCAGCCCCTGGCGTTAGGGCTCTAACGCTTGGCTAACGCCAGGCCCCCCCTGGCGTTAGGGCTCTAACGCCTGGCTAAGGCCAGGCTGGGTCAGGCTGTTTGGCTCTGTCGCCCGGCTATCGTCCGGGCGTCCCTTTTCGCGTATTCTTCGACGTATTTGCATCCGTTTAGCCCCGTTTCCATTTCCAATTCACCTACACATAAAATAAACCCTATTAGGCACATACGACGTGTATTTTATCATTAAAGCTCATAAAATGCAAGGTATATAATGCTTAAAATCATGAATTCTATCCACTCATCAATCGCATATCAACAATGCGGACCGCATAACTTGAATGCGACGACATCCTGGAACCTAGGGTTTTGAAAATGTGGTGTGCTTGAAGAAAATGCGGACCACATACCCATCATGCGACAGAAATGCGGTCACATATTGACCTGGAAGGGCATTTTTGTCTGAAATCCGCCCCGAGTTTTAACCCACTATAAATAGATTTATTGGGGTTTCGTAGGGGTATTTTTTCTGGAAAAAGAGCTACAATCCAACTTTGAGTAGTCCCATCTTTTAGAGGCTTTGAAGTGAAGAATCTTGCACTTTTGTAAGCATTTATGACATTTAATATTCTCTTGTTGTTGTATTTTAGCATGTTTCGCTAGTTTTAAATACTAAGGTTGTGGACCCTAAATGGGTGTAATGTCAATGGGTGTTTAACATTGAATATATGTATAATGGTTGGTTGATATTTATTTACTTCTTATTGTTCATTTATTGTTAGTGGTTGCAAACATTAACAAGCGCCATTATATTCTTTCTCTACTTGGAAGAGTGAGTTAGGGTTTGGTAGAAGTAAATATCAAAGACTCAATGTTTTAAACCTTGTTTAATGGAATCGATTAGGAATAAGTGGATTTTATTTGGCATAAATTGATTACTCTTAATTGCAACTCTCTTATATTTGAAAAAATCATAAAGAGATATACTACCCAACTATTGGAAAATATTGGGTAGTCATTTGGACATTATTTGCATATCAAAAGGACCTTCCATTAGAAATATATCATATTTACACCGGTAGCATTACATTCATTAAAGGGTACTCAACATAGGTTTAGATAATCAAATTAATTACAACCTTATTTAATCATACTTGTTACTATTTCACAAAATTATAATCCATTCTACTACCATATTCTTCTTACTCTAACAAAATAGAAATACAATTTAAGTTAATATTCACACTAGTCAACTAACATTTTCACGCCTATTCCCTATGTGATTCGACCCCAACCTCGTTTGGTTACTATATTTGACATCGACCGCGTTACACTGTTTTAAGGTGTAATTTGAGCATATAATTGAGTCATTTTGAGAGTAATTTGGAGAAGGATTTGGAGGGTCTTCGGTGGAGCTATGTTTCTCGGACTAAAAACTCGATTCTATGTTATTATGTGACAAATAAGGCTTGGAATTAGTGGATTTAATGGCATAAATTGGGGGTTTAGGGCTTGGGAAATTGAGTCTTATAATTAAGAAATTTAGGGGTCAATTTTTTATCGTATTTTGATACATTTTATATGTGGTGGGTCGGGAAGGAATAACGATTCTCGTGATGCGATTTTTATCGAATTTCGAGACGTGGGCCCAGGGCTCGGGTTTGGCTAATTTTGGGAATTGTGCCTAAAATTGATAGTTTTCGATTGGGCCTTGTTCCTTTAGCGTATGTTGATGATGTTAATTTTGTTTTGGTTAGAATCGGAGCAGTCGGGAGCCGATTCGAGGAGAAAGAGAATCGCGAATTAGTGTTTGGGCCGGTTTGAGGTAAGTAATGACTATAAATCTTGTCCTGAGGGTATGAAACCTTGGAGTTCGTATTCTCTCACTAGTTTTAGAGTGGCACACATGCCGGATGACGAGTGTGTAGAGTGCACTGATTTGGATTTGGACTTGGTCATTTCCGCAACAACTATTGAGTTGCGTATTTTACTCTAAACCATATGTTAAATTGTGTTCTAAACAATTGCTATATTTGGGTTCTAAGCCATGTTTGGGGCCTTGCGCCGACTTGTTTAGACCCCTTGGGGGATTTTTACTGCTATTTCCTGGCTGTGTTGACTTGTGATATACAGTCAGTAATATTATGCTTAACTGTTTTCGAAACTCTGCCTTATTTACACCATTTTAGTTACAAAATGATGTTTTGGGTCGAGTACCCCGTTTTAGTGATAGCGCGAGTGGAATACTGAGGGTTTCTGACTGAGTGAGGCCGAGGGCCTAATTGTAAGGATATGAGATGCCACGAGGTGGCTTGATATTAGTGCTAGGGCTGAAGGAGGCCCTCCGGAGTCTCTACACACCCGTAGTGAGTGCAGGTACCTACTAAGTGCGAGTGCAGAGTGCCGAGTGGCAAGTGATGACTAATTGGGAGGCATGAGTGACAGTGAGGTTGCCCGAGGGGCTGATACTGAGTGATTGTGAGCTACACTGAGTGACTGGTTTCTGAGTGATGTTTTTCCCAAGGGGCGATTTATGATTCATGTTTTGGCCCGAGGGGCTAATTATGATTTATTTCATTTCACAAAAAATTCTTCGGGTATTTTATTTTTGGATTGTTGGAAAGCACATTTTTCAAAGGATTTTACTGAAGTTGTCTTTTAAAGCATGTTTATTTCATATATATATATATATATATACATACATATATCTATATACACACACATATATATATGTGTGTATATATATATTATGTGTATATATATATATATGTATACATATACTGTAGGAAAGAAAGGTTGTGTTTATTGTGAACTGATGATTTGATTTTATGTGTTTCTTACTTCTTAGTCTTGATTTATTTTCATTACTACTGAGTTGTTGGTACCGCGCACTAGACGTAGCTGTTCAGTGTCCATAGCATCTCTTTCTCATTTTCTTATTTTGTATTTAGTTCCTTGTTCCGAGTATTTATGTATTATGATTGTAGGGTTATTTTGTAGTACTCATAGATGCTCATGATGATTGGCTCCAAGTTTTGGGAGTAGTGTAAATTGTTTATTTCATTTTTTTGCTTTAAACTACTTAAGCAAAAGAATATTTGTGAAATATCGGTATAGTTTTGGGGAGTATGAAATATTATCGCAGTATGTAATTATTGGCTAGCCTAGTTTCACGATAAGCGCCATCACGGCCGACTTAAAATTTGAGGTCGTGACAAGTTGGTATCAGAGCCAAGGTTACATAGGACCCAACGGTCATGAGCAGGCTTAGTAGAGTCTCGTGGATCGGTACAGAGACATCCGTACTTATCTTCGAGAGGCTGCATAATCCTTAGGAATAATCTCATTTTTCTTTAATTTTGTCGTGCCATTTTTTTTATTCTGGAAATCTAAACTTGTGTTGTTTCATTCTCTCACAGATGGTGAGGTCTCGCACTACCGATTATCGTGATCAGCAACCAGCTAGACCAGTAAGAGGTCGAGGCCGCAGTCGAGGTCGTGGTAGAGGTAGGGGACCAGCCCGTGCAGCAGCCGGGGAAGTACTAGAGGGTCCACCTACCATTCAGGATCAGCTCCCCGCCGTAGATGCTCCAGCGGGACATGCTCAGGCACCGGCGATGCCTATTGTTATCCCGGGTCTTCTGGAGACCTTGGCTCGAATCTTGACTGTATGTACCACCCTTGCTCAGGCAGTTGCTGCGTCTTCTTCTGATGCTTCTTCTTAGGTTGAGGGAGGAAGTCAGACTCTAGCTGCCCGGACATCTGAGCAGGTTACTCAGGGCCTTCAGACACCGGGGGTAGTTCCAGCCCAGCCGGCTATGACATATGATGAGCAGCATAGACTGGAGAGATTTAGTAGACTTCAGCCTCCGACATTCAATGGTGCTGAGGGTGAGCATGACCAGGGTTTTCTGGATAAGTGTTAGAGGATGCTTCGTACTGCTGGGATTCTGGAGACCAGTAGGGTCTCGTTCGCTACTTTTCAGTTTTTTGGGGCTGCATTTACTTGGTGGGAGTCCTTTGAGAGGCGTAGGCCTATTTGTTTAGCACCCCTCACCTGGCAGCAGTTCTCCACTATCTTCTTGGAGAAGTATGTACCATAGTCTCATAGGGAGGAGCAGCACAGGCAGTTTGAGCAGCTGCATCAGGAGGAGCTATTAGTGATGCAGTATGAGATGTGGTTTTTAGAGCTGGCTCGTCATGCCACCGAGTTGGTTTCTATCGATAGGGAGAGGATTGGGAGGTTCATGGATGGCCTCAATTATCAGCTCTGCCTTTTTATGACTCGGGAGACGGTATCATGTACTACCTTCGAGCATGTTGTTGATATTGCTCGAGATATTGAGTCGGTTCGCCGCCAGGAGCGGGAGGAGAGGGAGGCCAAGAGGCCTCGTGGATTGGGTAGTTCTAGTGGTGCTCCTTCCAGGGGGCAGTTTCAGCATGGTAAAGGTCGATCATTCATGCCTCCTCAGTCAGTCCACTCAGCCTTTAGTGGTGCATCTTCGGGGCATGGTCCCCGAAGTTCTCAGCTGGACCGTTCTTCATTCGATGCCCTTCCATCCTAGAGTGCGGATCGAGCACCACCAGTTCAGATTTCCTCTATGCATGATTCTTCTAGTGGCCATTCTGGTGCCAGAGGTTTCTATTATTCCCCGCCATCTGTTCCACGGAGTGGTTTTGAGTGCAGAGAGTTTGGGCATATGTGGAGGCAGTGTCCCCGTTGTTTTGGTGGTTCATCTCAGCAGAGGGGCCAACCCTCGACTTCGGCTCCTGTTACCTCACCACCCACTCAGACAACTAGGGGTGGGGGCCATACAGCCAGGGGCCGCTCTTGAGGGGGAGATAGTGCAGGTGGAGGCCAGGCTGGTATCTAAGCACTTCCAGCCAGGCCAGATGCTATGCGTGCCGATGTAGTGATCACGAGTATTGTCTCAGTCTGTCGCCAAGATGCTTTGGCTTTATTTGACCCTTTTTCTACATATTACTATGTTTCATCATATTTTGCCCATTTTCTGGATATTCCCCGCGAGTCTCTAGTTACACCAGTTCATGTGTCGACTCCGGTGGGCATTACTATTACTGTAGACCGTGTGCATCGGTGATGTATGATATCTATTGGGGTCTACAGACCCGAGTGGACCTATTGTTACTTAGCATGGTCGATTTTGACGTGCTATTAGGCATGGATTGACTATCTCCTTGTCATGTTGTTCTTGATTGTGACGCTAAGAGTGTGACCTTAGCTATTCCAGGATGCTCGAGGGTTGAGTAGATAGGTTCTTCTGAGTATGAGCCTAGCAGGGTGATTTTCCTACCTGAAGTCCCATCATATAGTTGAAAAAGGGTGTTTATCGTATTTGGATTTCGTGAGGGATGTCAGTGGTGAGACTCACGGGAGGATCATGAGCAACATTTGAGAGTTGTGCTTCAAACCTTGAGGGAAAAGAAGTTGTATGAAAATTTTTCGAAGTGTGAGTTCTGGCTTGATTCAGTAGCGTTATTGGGTCACGTGGTGTCTAGTGAGGGTATTCAGGTGGATCCAAAGAAGATGGATTCGGTCTAGAGCTGGCCTAGACCGTCATCAGCTACCGAGTTCCGCAGTTTCCTTGGTTTTAAAGGGTGCTATCCCTGTTTTGTAGAGGGATTATCATCTATTGCAGCACATATGACCACGATTACCCAAAAGGATGCTCAGTTCAGGTGGACTAAGGAGTGTGAGGAGAGCTTTCAGAAGCTCAAAGCAGTTTTGACTACACCTCCGGTTTGGTTTTGCCTGTGGGTTTAGGTTCTTATACAATTTACTGTGACGCCTCGAAAGTTGGCCTTGAAGCGGTTTTGATGCAGGACGGTAGGGTGATTGCCTATGCGTCCAGAGAGTTGAAGGTGCACGAGAAGAATTATTCAGTGCACGATCTTGAGCTAGCAGCTATTGTCCACGCCTTGAAGATTTGGCGTCATCATTTATATGGAGTGCATTGTGAGATTTTCATTGATCACCGTAGTTTGCAGCATCTGCTTAAGGAGAAGGATCTGAATTTGCATTAGAGGAGATGGTTGGAGTTTCTCAAGGATTATGACCTCACCATTCTATTTCATCCGGGGAAGGCCTATGTAGTGGCCGATGCCCTGAGTCGCAGAGTAGAGGGTTTGGGGAGTGTAGCCTACCTTCCAGTAGCAGATCGACCTTTAGCACTTGATGTTCAGGCTTTAGCTGGTCAGTTGGTGAGATTGGATCTATCAGAGTCCACGCGGGTATTGGGTTATTTAGCATCTAGGTCTTCTCTTTATGATCAGATTAGAGCACGCTAGTATGATGATCTACACTCGCTCATTCTCCAGGACAGGGTCCGTCGCGGTGATGCCAGGGATGTGGTTATTGGTGATGATTGGGTCATGAGGATGCATGGACGTATTTGGGTGCCTAATGTGGATGGAGATTTGATTCTAGATGAGGCCCATAGTTTGCGGTATTCCATCCATCCGGGTGCCACAAAGATGTATCAAAATCTAAGATGTCTGAGGATTGAGTGGATAGGTGTTTCTGAGTATGTGCCTACCAGGTTTATTTCGTAACTGAAGGCCCAGCGTATGGTTGAAAAGGGGTGTTCACCATATTTGGATTTCGTGAGGGATTTCAGTGGTAAGACTCCCGCTATTGATTTGGTTCCTGTGGTCTGTGACTTTTCGGACGTGTTTCCTATAGACCTACCAGGCATGCCACATGACAGGGACATTGACTTTGGTATTTACCTGATGCAAGGCACTCAACCTATTCCTATTCCACCTTATCGTATGGCACCAGCAGGGCAGAAGGAATTAAAGGAGCAGCTTTAGGAACGCTTACACAAGGGGTTCATTCGGCCTAGTGTGTCACTTTGGGGTGCATCTGTGTTGTTTACAAAAGAGAAGGATGGTTCTATGCGCATGTGTATTGGTTATCGGCAGCTGAACATGGTTACGGTGAAGAACCGGTATCCCTTGCCTCGTATCGATGACTTGTTTGATCAGTTTCAGGGCGCTAGGGTATTTACCAAGACTGACTTGCGTTCTGACTATCATCAGTTGAAGATTCGGGGGCCCGAGGTCTTGAAGACTACCTTCAGGACAAGATATAGTCATTATGAGTTTCTAGTTATGTCATTCGGGCTGACAAAAGCCCTAGCAACCTTTATGTACTTGATGCACAGTGTATTCCTACCTTATATGGATTATTTCAACATCGTATTTATTGATGATGTCTTTGTGTATTCCCGATCACGGGACGATCATGAGCAACAATTGAGAGTTGTGCTTCAGACCTTGAGGGAAAAGAAGTTGTATGCAAAATTTTCGAAGTGTGAGTTCTGGCTTGCTTCAGTGGCGTTCTTGGGTCACGTGGTGTCTAGTGAGGGTATTCAAGTTGATCCAAAGAAGATAGAGGCGGTCTAGAGCTGGCCTGGACCGTCATCAGCTACCGAGATTCGCAGTTTCCTTGGTTTGGCAGGGTACTATCCCTGTTTTGTAGAGGGATTTTCATCTATTGCATCACCTATGACCAGGATTACCCAAAAGGGTGCTCAGTTCAGGTGGACTGAGGAGTGTGAGGAGAGCTTTCAGAAGCTCAAAGCAGATTTGACTACAACTCCGGTTTTGGTTTTGCCTACGGGTTCAGGTTCATATACAGTTTACTGTGACGCCTCGAGAGTTGGCCTTGATGCGGTTCTGATGCAGGACGGTAGGGTTATTGCCTATGCGTCTAGAGAGTTGAAGGTGCATGAGAAGAGTTATCCAGTGCATGATCTTGAGCTAGCAGTTATTGTCCCCGCCTTAAGGATTTTGCGTCATCATTTGTATGGAGTGCATTGCTAGATTTTCATTGATCACCGTAGTTTGCAGCATCTACTTAAGGAGAAGGATCTGAATTTGGTTCAGAGGAGATGGTTGGAGCTTTTCAAGGATTATGACTTTACCATTCTATATCATCCGGGGAAGTCCTATGTAGTGGCTGATGTCCTGAGTCGCAGAGTAGATGGTTTGGCGAGTCTAGCCTACCTTCCAGTAGCAGAGCGACCTTTAGCACTTGATGTTAAGGCTTTAGCGGGTTAGTTGGTGAGATTGGATCAATCAGAGTCCCCGTGGGTATTAGCTTTTGTATCCTCCAAGTCTTCTCTTTATGATCAGATTAGAGCACCCTAGTATGATGATCTACACTCGTTCATTCTCCAGGACAGGGTCCGTCGCGGTGATGCCAGGTATGTGGTTATTGGTGATGATGGGTTCATGAGGATGGATGGCCGTATTTGGGTGCCCAATGTGGATGGAGATTTGATTTTAAATGAGGCCATAGTTTGCGGTATTCCATCCATCCGGGTGCTGCAAAGATGTATCAAGATCTAAGATGTCCGAGGGTTGAGTGGAGAGGTTTTTCTGAGTATGTGCCTAGCAGGGTGATTTCTACCTGAAGGCCCAGCGTATGGTTGAAAAGGGGTGTTCATCGTATTTGGATTTCGTGAGGGATTTCAGTGGTGAGACTCCCACTATTGGTTCCTGTGGTCTGTGACTTTTCAGACGTGGTTCCTGTAGACCTGCCAGGCATGCCACCTGACAGGGACATTGATTTTGGTATTGACCTTGTGCAAGGCACTCAGCCTATTTCCATTCCACCTTATCGTATGGCACCAATGGAGCTAAAGGAATTAAAAGAGCAACTTCAGGAACTCCTAGACAAGGGGTTCATTCGGCCTAGTATGTCACCTTGGGGTGCATCGATGTTGTTTGCAAAGAAGAAGGATTGTTCTATGCGCATGTGTATTGATTATCGGCAGCTGAACATGGTTACGGTGAAGAACCGGTATCCCTTGCCTGGTATAGATAAATTTTTTGATCAGTTTCAGGGTGCCAGTGTATTTAGCAAGATTGAGTTGCATTCTGGCTATCATCAGTTTAAGATTCAGGGCCCGAGATCTTGAAGACTGCCTTCAGGACAAGATACAGTCATTATGAGTTTCTAGTTATGTCATTCGGGCTGACAAAAGCCCCATCAACCTTTATGTACTTGATGCACGGTGTATTCCTGCCTTATATGGATTCTTTCATCATCGTATTTATTGCTGATGTCTTTGTATATTCCCGATCTCGGGAGGATCATGAGCAACATTTGAGAGTTGTGCTTCACACCTTGAGGGAAAAGAAGTTGTATGCAAGATTTTTGAAGTCTGAGTTCTGGCTTGATTTAGTAGCGTTCTTTGGTCACGTGGTGTTTGGTGAAGGTATTCAGGTTGATCCAAAGAAGATAGAGGTGGTCTAGAGCTGGCCTAGATCGTCATCAGCTACCGAGATCCGATTTTGGTTTTGCCTACGGGTTCAGGTTCTTATACAGTTTACTGTGACGCCTCGAAAGTTGGCCTTGAAGCGGTTTTGATGCAGGACGGTAGGGTGATTGCCTACGCATCCAGAGAGTTGAAGGTGCACAAGATGAATTATCCAGTGCACGATCTTGAGCTAGCAGCTATTGTCCACGCCTTGAAGATTTGGCGTCATCAATTGTATGGAGTGCATTGTGAGATTTTCATTGAGCACCGTTGTTTGCAGGATCTGCTTAAGGAGAAGGATCTAGTTTGCGTCAGAGGAGACGGTTGGAGCTTCTCAATGATTATGACCTCACCATTCTATATCATCCGGAAGGCCTATGTAGTGGCCGATGTCCTGAGTCACAGATTAGAGGGTTTTGGGAGTCTATCCTACCTTCCATTAGCAAAGCGACCTTTAGCACTTGATGTTCAGGCTTTAGCGGGTAAGTTGGTGAGATTGGATCTATCAGAGTCCCCGCGGGTATTGGATTGTGTAGCCTCCAGGTCTTCTCTTTATGATTAGATTAGAGAACACTAGTATGATGATCTACACTCGCTCATTCTCCAGGACAGGGTCCATCGCGGTGATTCCAGGGATGTGGTTATTGTTGATGATGGAGTCATGGGGATGCATGGCCGGATTTGGGTGCCAAATGTGGATGGAGATTTGATTCTAGATGAGGCCCATAGTTTGTTGTATTCCATCCATCCGGGTGCCGCAAAGATGTATCAAGATCTAAGATGTCTGAGGGTTGAGTGGAGAGGTTCTTCTGAGTATGTGCCTAGCAGGGTGATTTCCAACCTGGAGGCCCAGCGTATGGTTGAAAATGGGCGTTCATCGTATTTGGTTTTTGTGAGGGATGTCAGTAGTGAGACTCCTACTATTGATTCGGTTCCTGTGGTCCGTGACTTTCATAACGTGTTACCTGCAGACCTGCCGGGCATGCCACCTGATAGGGATATTGGTTTTGGTATTGACCTTGTGCTAGGCACCCAGCCAATTTCTATTCCACCTTATCATATGGCACCAGCGGAGCTAAAGAAATTAAAATAGCAGCTTCAGGAACTCCTAGACAAGGGGTTCATTTGGCCTAGTGTGTCACCTTGGGGTGCACCGATGTTGTTCGTAAGGAAGAACGATGGTTCTATGCGTATGTGTATTGATTATCGGCAGCTGAACATAGTTGCGGTGAAGTATCGGTATCCCTTGCCTCATATATATCACTTGTTTGATAAGTTGCAAGGTGCCAGGGTATTTTCCAAGATTGGCTTGTGTTCTGTTTATCATCAGTTGATGATTCAGGACTAGGTATGGTCTTTATGAGTTTTTGGTTATGTCATTTGGGCTGACCAATGCCCTAGCAGCTTGTATGCACTTGATGCATAGTGTATTTCAGCCTTATCTGGATTCTTTCGTCATCGTGTTCATTGACGATATCTTGGTGTATTCCCGATCTCGGGAGGATCATGAGAAGAATTTGGGAGTTGTGCTTCAGGTCTTTAGAGAAAAGAGATTGTATGCATAATTTTTGAAGTGTGAATTGTGGCTTGATTCAATTCATGGGGCACATGGTATCTTGTGAGGGTATTCAGGTTGATCCAAAGAAGGTAGAGGCAGTGCAGAGTTGGCCTAGACCGTTACCAGCTACTGAGATTCGCAATTTCCTTACTTTGGCGGGGTACTATTGCCATTTCGTAGACTGACCCAGAAGGGTGCTAAATTCAGATGGACCAAGGAGTGTGAGGAGAGCTTTCAGAAGCTCAAGTCAACTTAGACTACAACTCTGGTATTGATATTGCCTATGGGTACAGGTTCTTATATAGTTTACTATGATACCTCAAGAGTTGCCCTTGGAACGATTTTGATGCAGGACGGTAGGGTGATTGCCTACGCGTCCAGACAATTGAAGGTGCATGCGAAGAGTTATCCATTGCATGATCTTGAGCTAGCAGCTATTGTTCTCGCCTTGAGGATTTGGCATCATTATTTGTATGGAGTGCATTGTGAGATTTTAACCGATCACCGTAGTTTGCAGCATCTGCTTAAGTAGATGGATCTCAATTTACGTCAGAGAAGGTGGTTGGAGCTTCTAAAAGATTGTGGCCTCACTATTTTATATTATCCGGGGAAAGACAATGTAGTGGCCAATGCCCTGAGTCTTAGAGCGGAGAGTTAAGGGAGTCTAGCCTACCTTCTAGTAGCAGAACATCCATTAGCACTTGATGTTCAGGTCTTGCTAGTCAGTTGGTGAGATTGGATCTATCGGCGCCACCGCGGGTATTGGCTTGTGTAGCCTCCAGGTCTTCTATTTATGATCATATAAGAGCACGCCAGTATGATGATCCACATTTGCTTCTTCTTCAGGAAAGGATCCGTCGCGGTGATGCCTAGGATGTGGTTATTGGTGATGATGGGGTCATAAGGATGCAGGGCCGGATTTGCGTGCCCAATGCAGATGGGCTTTGAGATTTTGTTCCAGCTGAGGGTCATAGTTCGTTGTATTCCATCCACCCGGGTGCCGTGAAGATGTATCAATATTTAAGATAGCATTATTGGTGGAGGCGGATGAAGAAATATATTGTTGAGTTTGTGGCTCGGTGTCTCAACTGTCAGCAGGTCAAGTATGATCACTAGAGACCAGGTGGATTGCTTCTGAGATTAGATATTCCGGAGTAGAAGTGGGAGCGGATCACCATGGACTTCGTACTTGGGCTCCCACGGGCTTCAAGGAGGTTTGATGCTTTATGGGTTATTGTGGATCAGCTGACCAAGTCCGCACACTTCATTCCTGTTGGTACTACTTATTCTTCGGAGTGGTTAGCTGAGATTTATACCAGGGAGATTGTTCGATTGCATGGAGTTCCAGTTTCTATCATTTATGATAGAGGTACTCAGTTCACATCTCAATTTTAGAGAGTCGTACAGAGAGATTTAGGTACTCAGGTCGAGTTGAGCAGAGAGTTTCGTCCTCAGACTGATAGGTAGTCGGAGCGTACTATTCAGATTTTGAAAGATATGTTGCGTGCATGTGTAATTGATTTTTGGGGTTCATGGGACCAGTTTCTGCCACTCGCGGAGTTTGAATATAATAATAATTATCAGTCTAGTATCCAGATGGCTCCGTGTGAGGTTTTATATGATATGAGGTGCAGATCTCAGGTTGGTTGGTTCGAGCCGAGCGAGGCTAGGCTATTGGGCACATACGTTGTTTAGGATACGTTGTGTAAGGAGAAGTTGATGGCTTCGCACAGTGCAGTCTAGGCAGAAGAGCTATGCGGACCGGAAGGTCCGGGATGTATCTGTCATGGTTGGGGATAAGGTGTTGCTGAAGGTCTAACCCATGAAGGATCTTATGCGGTTCGAGAAGAGGGGAAAACTGAGTCCCAGGTTCATTGGGCAATTTGAAGTGCTTTAGAGGGTTGGGGAGGTGGCTTATAGACTTGCCTTGCCTCCCAACTTATCGAGTATTAATCCAGTGTTCCATGTTTCGATGCTCCGGAAGTATGTTGGTGACCCATCACATGTTTTGGACTGCAGCACGGTTCAACTCGAGGGTGATATGTCATATGAGGTAGAGCCAGTGGCTTTTTTGGGTCTTTAGGTCAGTAAGCTGAGGTCTAAGGATATAGCTTCAATATAGGTCCAGTGAAGGGGAAAACCAATGGACAATGTCACCTGGGAGAGCGAGCGTGAGATGCGGAGCATATATCCTCGCTTATTCGAGACTACATGTATGTTTCTAGACTCGTTCGAGGCGGAACGCTTGTTTAAGAGGGGGAGGATGTAACGACCCGACCAGTCGTTCCGTGAGATTACCCTGTTTCTGCCGTTTTTGCTTCATCATATGTTTCTTAGCCTATTTATGTTGTGTTTGGTTAGTTGGTTCGATTTCGCAGTGGTCGTGGTGAGAATTGAAAAATTCAACTGGGAGTTGACTTATTGGTAAACGACCTCGAAACGCGGATATTATGGTTCAGGTAGATTCGTTAGGTGGAAAATAGGGTATCGGGGTCGAAATGGGATTCCAGAAGTTGGAACAGGTTTGTAATGTCGTTTTGTAAATGTGTGCAAAATTTCAGGTCAATCAGATGTGTTTTGGTTGGTTTCGGCATCATTGACGAGATTTAGAAGTTTCAAAGTTCATAAGCTTGAATTTGATGTAATTTGGTGTTTTCGTGTTGTTTTTGGTGTTTCAAAGGCTCGAATAAGTTTGAATGATGTTATGGGGCGTTGACTCATGTGAGATCGCGTAGAGTAAAGGAGTGGGGCAGGAATTTTGTTCTATGCGATCGCATGGTATGTACTATGATCGCATAGGTTGGTCAGGTGGGGTAGTACGATCACGTGGGCTTTTGGTGCGTGCATAGAGGTTCGGAGGCGCGTGTCTGAGATGGAAATTTTATCTATACAATCGCGTGTGTTGGTGTGCGGTCGCGTAGGGTGGTCTAAGCTGTGCATGGCGATCGCGTGGATAGAGTCGCAATCGCAGTGAAGGGATTTTAAGTGCTGGGCAAGATGTAAAAGCCCATTGTTGCGAAATTTTCCTTATTTTCCTCCATTGTTAAACGAGTTGAGAGCTATTTGAGAAGGTTTGAACATGAAATCAAAGGGACTCACTTGGAGGTAAGGTTCCAACTCCATAACTCATTTCTATATCATTTTCTAAGCAATTTAACCGGCAAATTGTTGAAATTAAACCCAAATTTGGTGAAGATAAGTGCATGGAATTTAGAATTTTCTTTTGAGGATTTGAGTGGGAAATTGTTGTCCGATTTTAGTGTTCTTGGTATTACAAAATCATGGGAGGACAAGGATTCTAGTGATGTAAATTTTATTTAATTTTGAGATGCGGGTTCGGGGCTCGGGTTTTGCCGAATTTTTAGATTTTTGTATAAATTGATAGTTTTCGATTTTTGTATAAATTAATATTGATGATGTTAATCTGGATTTGGTTAGATTCGGAGCAATCGGGAGCTAAGTTGAGGGCAAGATCATCGCGGATTAGTATTGTGGCCCGGTAGAGGTAAGTAATGGTTATAAATCTTGTGCTGAAGGTATGAAACCCTGGACTTCATATTTCTTATTGTTCCTAGAATGCCGCACATGTCGGATGACGAGTATGTGGCGCGCACTGATTTTTGGATTGGACTTGGTCCTCTTCGCGGCAACCATTGAATTGCGTATCTTACTCTAAATCGCATGTTAAATTGTGTTCTAAATACTATTGCTATCTTTGGGCTATAAGCCGTGTTTGGGCCTCGTGCCGACTTGTTTAGGCCCCTTGGGGGATTTTTACTGCTATTTCCTCAAGGTTGATTTTTTATTTACACTCAGTCATATTGTGCTTACTGTTATTCGAAACTCAACCTTGTTTACAATATTTTAAGATATAAAATGATGCTTTGGGTCGAGTACCCCATTTTACTGATACGCCCGAGGGGCTTTTGAGAGGTTCTGACTGAGTGAAGCTGAGGGCCTGATTGTGAGGATATGATACGCCACAAGGTGGCTTGTTATTAGCGTCTGGGCTGAAAGAGCACCTCTGGAGTCTGTACACACCCTTTCTGAGCGCAGGTACCTACTAGTGCTGAGTGTCGAGTGCCGAATGATGAGTGATTGGGAGGAATGAGGGATATTGAGGTTGCTCGAGGGGATGATACTAAGTGGTTGTGAGGTGCTGGGTGATATTCTGCCCGAGGGGCGATTTATGATTCATGTTTTTCCCGAGGGGCTACTTATGATTTTTTCAATTTATACACTAAATCTTTCGGTCTTTTTTAATTTTATTTCTAAAACTGTTGGAAAACACATTTTTAAAGGGTTTTTCTAAAATTGGTTTTAAGGCATGATGGTTTCATATATTTATGTATATACTGTTGGAAAGAAAGGCTATGCATATTGTGAACTGATGATATTGATTTTTATGTGTTTCTTGCCGCTCTGACTTGATTTATTTTCATTACTACTGAGTTGACGTACTCATATTACTCCATGCACCCCTGTATGTAAATTTCGGTGCAGATATTGAGCGTTAGCTATCTATTCCGTGCGGAGTTGGAGTTCGGGATATAGAGGTAGTTGTTCAACGTCCGCAATATCTCTATTTTCCCTTCTTTTGTTGTATCTAGTTGTTCGTTCTGAGGTTTTGTATTATAGTAGTATACTTTTTGGTATATTTCTTAGATGCTAATGACATGTTGACTCCGAGTTTTGGGGTTGGTTGGATTGTTTAACTGTTTATTGACCTAATGGATTTAGTAAATTCTATATACTTTATGAATTGCTTGAAATTTGTTGCGATTTTTGAAAGAAAGTGTAATTATGTGATTATTGGCTAGCCTAGTCCCATGATAAGCGCCATCACAGCCGGTTTAGGATTTGGTGTCGTGACAGATATGCTCATTAAGAATTTGGCCGACTAACTCAAGAAGCCAACTAGTCAGGTTCAAGGCGTTGAAGGGAGTCGAAGGTTTGAACTACGAAGATCCCTCCATACAGCCTGATGTTGAACTACCGTAGGGTTACAAACCTCCTAAGTTCGAAATGTTCGATGGTACAGGTGATCCAAGATTCTATATGAGTACCTATTGTAATAAATTGGTTGGAGTAGGAAGAGACGAGAAGATTCACATGAAATTGTTCATGAAAAACCTCACATGAGATGCTTTATCTTGGTACATCAGCCAAAACCCTAAGAAGTGGTCTGACTGGGTAAGTATGGCATCAGACTTCATGGACCGGTTTAGGTTCAATACGGAGAATGCACCAGACGTGTTCTACATCTAGAACCTTAAAATGAAGCCCACCGAAACTTTTCGAGAGTATGCCACTCGCTGGAGATCAGAAGCAGCTAATGTCAGACCTACCCTACATGAACAACAAATGAACAAATTCTTCGTCCATGCACATGACCAACAATATTATGAGAGGCTAATGGTGATTGAGAACCACAAAATTCTCTGACATCATCAAGCTGGGTGAGAGAATTGAAGAAGGTATCAACAGTGGAATGGTCACTAACTTTGAGACACTACAGGCCACCAATAAAGTCTTGTAGTCTGGTTGTATATCCAAGAAGAAAGATGTAGGAACGGTAATGGTTTCACAGGGACGCAAATCCCCGTTGGTATACCGAGCTTCCCCACTCACCTATAAAGCACCCTCACCCACCTGCCAGTCAGCACCCCTACCAACATATTAGCCATCTCCACCGCATACATATCAGCCTACTCCCTCCAGATATTCCCAACCAGCTATTGTTTATCATACCTACAACTCTCAGCCATCTCACTTCCAATCACCCCATGCTCGCTAAAATTTCCCGAGACATCGACCCAACTTTGATCGCAGACCCCCTAAATAATACACTACCATTGTTGAACCCATCAACCAGTTGTATGAAAGATTAAAAGTTGCCGGTATTGTCTCTCTTATCCCTACTATAACCCCTGAAAATCCATCACAATGAGTCAATCCAGATAAGACTTGTGCATACCATTCTGGCATGATGGGGCATACAATTGATGAATGTCGCTCATAGAAAGATAAGATCCAGTCTACGATTGATAACAATGTCCTCCAAGCAAAGGAAGTTGTTCCCAATGTTCGCAATAATCCGCTTCCAGACCATAGGGGTATCAACATGATAGTGATAGAAGAAGATTGTGACCCAGAGGGGTCGATCGGGTTTACCATATAAGGTGATGACCCAAAGAAGCCAGCAATCATTCTTAATGCCATCATATTTTAGATTCATGCATCCGGAGATGTTAAGGTAACTGCGTCACTCCATTCAAGTTTGAAACGGCACCACCTGCAGACACACATTTGTCGTTCGAGGTTGAAGTTATGCCACCTGCTAAGGCACCCATTCCATTTGAAGTGAAAGTAGCTGCACCAATCACAGTGACTGTGTCAACCACGCCACCTTTTGACGATAAGGATGTACCTTGACCCGTCATTGAGACATGCGAATATAATCTTTGGAGTAAGGTGCATACCAGAGAATACTCAGTCATCGATCAGCTGAACAAAACTCCAACCCAGATCCATTATGTCATTGCTGTAGAATTCAGAGACGCACATGAATGCTTTGATGAAAGTGTTGAATGAGGCATATGTGCCAAATAACATAACTAGTGGGGAAATGGCCAATATGGTAGGTCAAGTATTCCACGAGGACGAGTTGCCGCCTGAAGGGCCAAGTCATAACAAAGAACTGCACATCACTTTGCAATGTGAGGACTAATTCATCACCAGGATTCTGATCGACGGGGGATCCAGCCTCAACATCTGTCCATTGACAACACTCAAGAAATTAGGCAAGGGGTTGTACGAGATCAAAGAAGGATATATGAATGTAAAGGCTTTCAGCGATTCTCAGAGGTCTACCATTGGTGAAATCAGTCTTTGCCTGCAGATGAGACCTATATGGTTCGAGTTTGGATTTCAGGTGATAGACATATAGATATCCTACAACCTATTAATGGGACGTCCGTGGATACATGCTGCTGGGGTAGTGGCATCAACATTGCATCAGTCAGTAAAATTTGAATGGAACAACCAGAAGGTGATCATTGATGGAGTCAGAAGCAATCCTATCTATAGTCGCCATACAATCCCGATGATTGGAAGTAGAAGAAGGCTGGGTGGAGAAACCTACCACCACATTGAACGAATCAATGCATTAGACAAAGACAAATGGTGGGACAGTAAGATCGAGAGAATAATGAACTGGAGTGGATAAGAGCCTGGTGGAGGACTCGGTAAAAATCATCAGTGGATTTCCAAACCAATACAACTGAAGCACCATGGCACCACTTTTGGGTTGGGATACAAATACACATGGCAAGAGTACGACAATTGGTCACTCTATCATCTATGATACAACACCCAGATAAGAACTTCATTGATCCTATTCCAGTGAAGATCTATAACCAGCCGGCATATTGTGCCCATGTTGAAAAGAAGCAGACGGAAGACCATGGTTACACGACATCAGGGAATACTTGTTAAATAGAGAGTACCACAACTTGCAAATCAAACTCAGAAACGCACGCTCCGGCGATTGTCCAACAATTTATTTCTCAGCGGAGCAAGACTATACAGGAGAACTCCCTACTTGGGATTATTAAGATTTGTCAATGCAAAGGAAGCTTCCAGACTACTTGAAGAGATACATGCTGGGACATGCGATCCATATATGAATAGTTTTGTCTTGGAAAAGAAACTAATTAGAGCCGATTACTTCTGGGTGACCATGGAAACATACTGCATTCAGTATGCCCGGAAATGCTACCGATGTCAGATACATGCAGATATGATAAAGGTACCCCCAAACGAGCTCAATGCAACAAGCTCACCTTGGTCGTTCGCTACCTGGGGATGGGCACTAGATCAAGTTGTATTTTGAAACTCTTTTCCACTAAATTGTAAACTGTATGTAATTTTGGAAACATGACTTGGGCATAATGTATATAAGAAAAAATGAACTAGCAATGTTTATATATTTATATAACTGATCTCTCCCCTGTTTAATAAATGGTGATGTGTTCCCTTTTTGGATTATGAATGAGTCGGGTAGGAAAGGATTAATAGGCTTTCTCTATCGGGTTCACTCGGTTGAGCGTCGGTCACGCTCTCCAATGCTGGGGCGTGACAAACTTGGTATCTGAGCATAAGTTTTTAAAGTGTCCTAGGATTTCTCAGAGTCGTGTCTAGTAGATCCCTTATTATCAGTGTGTTGTCAATCACATCAATAACTAGGGGGATACTTAGACATTTAGTAATAATACCATTCATTGTTGTTCTATATTGTCCGATAGAGCGGAAGGTGAGGTTGTTCCCCTCTAACTCGTGCATTGTTATTACTTTCAGTAAATGGCACCTAAGAAGAAAGGGAGAACTGGCCAAGAAGCCAATGCGGGGGAGGTAATCCCCCTACCACTACAATGCCTGACTCTTCTACTCCATAATAGACTGCACCAGTTCCTACACCTGCGGAGGGTGCCACAATCTCTCCCGCCGATATTCCTGTTTCACCTCCAACCACGAATCCCGGTCCCGGTATTTCTGATGAGGAACTTAGAGGAGCTATCTAGATGCTGACTCAGCTAGTCTCTTCCTAGGCCCAGAGGTCAAATGTTGCACCCACCTCATTTAGCTTGCAAAGGGATTCTTCCAGTTCCAAGGTACACAGTTTCCTTTAGTTAGACCCTCCAGTGTTCAGAGGTACATATCCGAGGCAGACCCTCAAGACTTCATTGATGAGATGCATAAGACTCTCTATTTACCTCGAAAATGACTTTAAATATTATACTTGATTTGTGGTTCTAAGAATATGTGATTTATTCTAATACAAGTTAGTAATCAAGAAATGACAAGTGTAAGTAAGAACAACGTGATCATCAAACCAGTGTTGCATAAAGAACGAGGGCCTCGAGTTTGGTGATTTCAGGGCCTCGAGGCTAGCTTAGTCACAATAAATTATGAAAAATAAATAAAGAACAATAAAGTAAAAGATTAAACTTTAGCACAACAAACGAGAAAACTAGAGTAAAAAATTTAATTGTAGTGAATTTCATGTCAATACAAATGATTGGGGTCCCCTTTATATAGGAGGGGAAAGCCCTAATATGGTACATGTCTAATTAGGATAAATAATACTATTGGTACAACTGTATGATGTCCTAGTACAGATTCGTACTATCCCTTGAAGAACTTATGAGTCCTAACCACGTGTCCTTGAGAATTTCCCATTTTTCTTGACTACCACCGACTTGGTACTACCTCGACGTAGGTTGTGATGGGTCCTCGGTACCTTCTCAAAGTGTATGTTTCAAGATCGATTCAAACTTTACTTTGAACCCTTTGAGCTCGGCGTTGGCGCACCATAGACCTCGAATTCGACTTCTCTGATTTCGGCCGTATACAGATAATCCTCGCGTTTCTTAGAATGAAATGACAAGAAATGATTTTGAATTCTCGATCCTTTGATTCTCATTATGATGACATCACTCTTATGACGTAAGTGTTGAAATGACTGAAGTGCCCCACCGGTTCTCTTCCCCAAAAGCTATAATTGGTTGTCAGGGGTGGTCGGCCATCAATATAGATGAACAATCATAGTTGTTCTCTTATATATACTTGCCCCCTTTCCTCATTAAGAACTTTACCATTTTTCAACAACCATTTTCTTCTATAACTTCCCTTTTACCACCAGTTCTTACACCATATTAATTCAAAGTTGCGTTGGTGTTTTCATCTTATCCTTAGTTTTCTTAAAGAAATTATGACTAAAACATCTAATCCCGTCCGGCCGGTGGCAAACCGTTGGTGCCTAATGATCGCATTCCGAGCAGCTTTTCCTTGAAGAAGGACTTTACCATAGAAAAACTCCTTGGTGTGCTTGGCCGCCGAGAACACGCCTCGAGGTATATAAGATCAATCGAAGAGAGACACCCTGAAGCTGTGAGGAGAGAGTGCATATGGGGGGAAGAGGTCATTCTGCAAATACCCTCTTGTGAAGAGGATATTATGACCTACGTAGAGGGGTTTTTGATCGTGTATACATATCCCTTTACATTAGGTCATCTCGATCCACTCGTGCTCGAGTTTTTCCAAAGGTACCAAGTTACCCTGGCCCAGATCTATCCGTCCTTCTGGAGGATCGTGCTAATAATGAGGGTTTTTGCTGAAAAAGCTGAGATGGAGTTCACTCTCAGCCACCTCATTAGATTGTATCGACCTCAGTATTTTCGAGGTCTAATCAAGCTTCAACGCCGGTCCACCAAATCCTTCATTACGAGTAACAATGAGGACAGGGATCGAGGCTGGATGAGCCGATTCATCCGAGTGAGGACTCTCGATGTCATCCCCTCGGAGTTCCTACCATTCCCCGAGACATGGAACTTCACACATGAGTAGAATGTTATGCTTTATTTCGCTCTAATTAATTTTGGTAAACATCTTATAACTGCTCCTTTTCACTTCTCTTAGCGGTCCCGTGTGTGCCTATCACAGTCCTCGATTTCTCAGACTGGGTTCACAAATTTGCAGCTACTTCGAAATACAACAAACGCAAGTGGCAGGATTTATCAAAGGGAAAATAGGAGGCGAAGCACCATGATGCATGTTACATTACTTCTTCCCTAGTGAAAATACCCTTCTTCATATGATCTAACTTCTTTGACGCATGTATTGGTGAGTTTTCTAAGATAAGGTCATCCCAATTCCCCTCCAGGGAGAAAGAAGAAACCTCGGCTCTGAAGGTGAAGAAAGAAAATAAGAGAAAAAGATCCTTGAAGAGAGAGGATGCTCAAAGCAAAATAGACCCTGCTCGGAGGCGCAAGAAGAATTTGGTCATCAATGAGGATTTTGACGTTGCCCCTCGGTCCGTCGGAGACGATGACGACGAGATGGAGGGTTCGATATTTGTAACTCGAACCAGAAAACCTTCTGAGGCAGTTAAGCCCATAGGAACGGAAGCCCTTAGCCTCGACGGAGGAGATCAAAAGAAGAAAAAGGACGAAGGCCCTTCATCTCCTGACTTGTCGGTTGCTCCTCACACTTCAGGGAATACATCGTAGATAATAAGCATCGAAGTAACTCAGCCCAATCAAAGCGCCTCAGGTGATTTTCCCGAGGCCATGAAAGTAGGTCACTCACCATCATTTCCATATTTTTCTGAAGATACCATTAGAAATGCTCGGGACCTGAAAACGCTCGAGTTAGGCGGAGTCCCATGTGAGAACGACCCCTTCAAAGGTTTCCTTACTAGTGTCGATGAGGCCGAACCTGCACATGAAAACTCGATCTTGGAGGAGGCTCAACGACTTTGCTGAATTGTGAGCTTTTAATAAAATTATAATCTTTCTAACTTCATACTTTCTTCCTTTGTCTAAACAAACTTTTCTTTATGTAGTCCTTCGACAAATTTAAGGCTGAGCTATGTCTTTTTTAGGACGAGTTGCGTAGGTCCTCGAATAAGGAAAAGTCCTTCAGGCTTCTATGTGAGAAAAAAGAAAGGGAGTTGAGGCATCTTTGATTTGAGTTGGAGAGTGGACGTGTGTATGAGGACAAGATAGAGAAGAATGTAACTTCTGTTTTGAAAAAATACGGGCTCCTTCTCCTGTACTCGGAGGCTAACCCTTCAATGACTCTGAATGCAATAAATGGAAGGCACAGATGGACGTCCTCGCTGCAACCAAAAAGATGCATTGGCAAAAGTCTGTAACTTCGTAACGCTCGAGAGAGCAATTAAGTTCAAGCGGGAAAGATAGCCAAAGTCGAGACTGTTCTCACGAAGTCATAGGCAGAGGTTGTGAAAGCCCGAGCCGAAGCCAAGGAGATATAAGCCAAACCCTACAAGATGGTAGCCATCTATTTGAAAGATGATACTGATGCTCAAATGGAGTTGAGGGCACTCCAACCGAGAGAAGAGAAGCAATGACTATATATGATGCAGATCTAGTAGGGAAAAACTCAAAGAGATCCATGCAAAGGGCTTCGATTTATCCAAGGAGATATAACAGGCCAAGGTAGACGAGATTGGTGCCGATTTCCTACTTTCTTCCGATGATGAAGTAGAGTCTGATGAGGAGGCTGGTCCCAAGGGGGTTGATGGATACAAAGTTCCCGATGGGGAAAAGACAAAGTCCCCGACTGTAGACTAGGTCTTTTTTAGTTTTTGTAAAGGGCTCAAAATGGGAGTATTGTAAATGTGCTTTTCTACCATTATCTCGATATAAAGAAATATTTGTTCTGTCTCTGAGTTAATTTCCCTATTGCCTTTTCTTTTTAAATTTGATGCTTCTCAGCGATCAGTCCGATGCGTTGGACTTAGAATATAAAACCCTCAGGTTTTGTGTACGAACAACGATCGGTAATAGGTGATCTCCTAGGGTCCGATCCTCGAGCTAAAATTTAGCTCGAGACTTTCGAGTTGGAATTAGCTGAGGTCTTGAGCACAGTGTGCTTCGGCCTTTAAGTTCTTTTAGGTATCGCCCCTTAGGCTTTAAGACATCGTCCGCTAGGATTTTTTCAATTTGGCCCTTAGGCTTTTTTCTATTTTGCCCTTGGGCTCTTTTCAGTTTGGACCTTAGGCTCTTACATATCGACTCTTATGAATCGTTCATTAGTCTCTTTTTGGATTGGGTAAATTCGACCTCTAAAATGGCTATAATTTTCCCTCATTCTGGCTAAAGACTTTTAAAATTTTATTTGTTCCTTGGCATGTTTTTATATTCTTCCGACGGTTCGATTGATAGGAACCTTGATTACAAGTCGATGTGCGACTACAATTGAGTACCTCGTCAGGTTCTCTAAAAGGATGATTTTCTCGAAGCCTTTACATTGTTTAGAGCTGATATTATCAAATTCCCTTTGCTTATGTTGAGTGTAGCCTGATTTAACCGATTTTTTGATGTATTTGAAGGCCATTAGTTTTATGGTGGAAGTGAGATGTCTCCGAGCTGCATTATTTTGGCCGTAGCATTTTCATATGACCGTAGTATTTACATATGGACGTAGCCATTAGTCCCCGGGTGAGATGAACTTGGACTTCATACCAAGGGTATGCCTTTTTAGGGGTTTTACAAGTTCGAATATATAGCCTGGGCCTTAATATCGGGGGTATGACTTTTGTAAGGTCTTATAAGTTTTAGTGTTCCTTGTTGAGGTCTTATGAGTTTGAGTATGCCTCGTTTAGGTCTTATAAGTTTGATGTTGCCTCGTTGAGGTGTTATGATTCGATATTGCCTCATTGAGGTCTTATGAGTTCGAGTCTTTGATAATTCGATAAGTTGATTGTCGTTGATAGTCCCGAATGTTCGGGAGTATTTGGCCCTTGAGCCGTTTCATGTGAAAACAGTAAACTTCTTTTAGGTACAAAGTGTTTTGATAAATAAGAATGCTTCTTTTAATAATGCGTACATGTTTTTTACCTCTGGGGCTCGACTATTCTACATGGACACGGTTCATTTGACCATTTGGCCCATTACATCATTCTCCTATCAAGGTCCTTTTTGGCATAACTTATTTTCTTCGAAAAGTTAATCTCTAAGGGTGGTGCCCCCCCAGTATTTGAGGTTGATTGAAAAGGAATCCTTGAATACTTGTTGAGTTTTCTTTAGGTAGCATATAGATATTACCTCGTTAAAAACCTTGCCTATAAAACACATATGGGATAAAATCCGATCAGGGAGAAAGAGTGCAACGCATGCTTTGAAACCCAAGGTCTTCGAGATGAAGGGTACTTCAATTGTTCTCAAATAGAACATCGGCAACAAGTTAGTATGAAATATATACGAAAAGGGAGAAGGGTATACCTTAGCAGTAATAACGTTTGAGCATTGATATGTTCCCATTGCTTGGCGGTTGCTCGCCTTCCATGGTGCTAAGTTTGTAGGACCCTTTGACTACTACTCCGAGGATGCGGTACGGTCCTTACCAACTAGGGCCTAGCTTCCCTTCATTTGTTTTTCGACTGTTGAGGGTGACTTTCAATAGAACTAAATCCCCAACCCCAAAGTAGTAGGGGTTCGTTCTTCTGTTGTAGTTCCTTTCAATCCTTTGTTTTTGAGCAGCCATTCGAACTAGTGTGGCCTCGCGCTTTTCATCTAGTAGCCCGAGGGTGGTATTCATGGCCTCGTTGTTCGAGTCCTCGGTGGCATGCTGAAATCTGAAGGTCGGTTCCCCTACTTCGACTCATATCAATGCATCAGACCCATATACTAAAGAGAATGGGGTCTGCCTTATGCCCGAATTCATATTTGTTCGATATGCCCATAGTAATTCGGGCAACACTTCTATCCACTTCTCCTTTGCATTCTCTAACTTATTTTTTATGTTTTGGATGATAGTTTTTTTTGTATTCTCGGCTTGACCATTTGCACTTGGGTGGTAAGGCGTCGATAAAATAGTTTTGATTTCATGATCCTCGAGGAATTTCGTCACCTTGCTACCGATTAACTACTTCCCATTATCATAAGTATTCTCGGAGGGGATCCGGAATCGGCATATGATGTGGTCCCATATGAAGTCAATGACTTCTTTTTCTCTTATCTTCTCGAAGGCCTGCACTTCTACCTATTTTGAGAAGTAGTCAGTCATAATAAAGATAATCTAGCTTTACCTAATGCCGTTGGTAGCGAGACGACGATGTCCATCCCTCATTTCATGAATGGTTACGGGGATAGGATTGAGTGTAGTTTTTCACCAGGTTGATGTATCATAGGTGCTAATCTTTGGCATTTGTTACATCTTCGAACGAACTAATTGATGTCCTTTTCCATGCTAACCCAGTAATACCCCGCTTTGATTACCTGTCGAACTAAAGAATCAGCACCAGAGTGGTTTCCACAAGTGCCATTGTTGATTTCTCGTAGCACATAGTCGGTGTCCCCCGGTCCCAAGCACACTGCTAGTGATCCATCGAAGGTCTTTCTGTACAGTGTTCAATTCTTATCGATTGAAAATCGAGCTTCTTTGGCTCAAATGGCCCTCGATTCCTTTGGTTATGTGGGGAGCTTCCCATGTTTCAAGTAGTCGGTGTAATTGTTTCTCCAATCCCATGTTGGACTTGTTGAGTTGGTTTCTGCATGGCCTTCTTCGATCACCAACTTTTATAGGTGTATGACAGTCCTCAGGATTATGTCATCTTCTTCACCCGAGGATCCGAAGTTGGCGAGTGCATTGGCCTCGTTATTCTCCTCTCGAGGTATGTAGACCAGAGTCCACTCTTTGAAACGATGCAATGTCACTTGAAGCTTGTCTAAGTATCTTTCCATCATGTCTTCTCGAACTTCGAAGCTTCCATGTACTTGGTTAACTACCAAAAGAGAGTCACATTTTTCCTATATGAGTTCGAGACATTCAACCATGGCCTCAAACTCAGCCTCATTGTTTGTCAACTTCGATGTTTTTATGGATTGCCTAATTATGCCACCCATAGGCGGTTTTAGAACTATACCGAGTCCGGACCCTTTCACATTCGAGGCACCGTCAATGAAGAGTCTCCATACCCCCCGATGATGTGACTGTTTTTAACAAGAGTTCTTTTTCGACTTCGGGCACGAGGGTAGGCGTAAAATCAACAACGAAGTCTGCCAAAATTTAAGACTTGATAGCCGTTCGAGGTCGATATTCGATATTGTACCCATCAAGTCTGATGGCCCATTTGGCCAATTGGCCTAATAATTCTGGGTTATGCAAGATGTTTCAAAGTGGATATGTCGTTAACAAACATATAGGATGACATTAGAAGTATGGTTTTAAGTTCCTAGATGCACTTGCTAATGCACTTGCTAATGCACTAACAATTGGTATTTTGCCATAATTTTTCTATGTTTTATTAATTTGTCCAGTATTTTATTTCAAATAAATAATTATAAAATTTCATCACAAATAATTTCAAAAACATTTCTTGATTTAATTATTCCGTAATTAGGCAAATTGTTCTGGCTATAATTGCAATAACATTGCAATTACAGCCCAAACATATAATTTCGTACCATTTTTTTACTAGAATTTAGCCCTTTGTATTTTAAAATACTAAATAATCATTTAAAACTATTTTCCATGTATGAAATTCATTTTTTATTATTAATAGCTATTTCTCGAACTGGAGATTTAATAAATAGCCCCATTTCGTTTCAATTATAACATATCTAAACCAGCCATAATTCCTTAACTAAACCAGCCCAAACACCTAATTAGACCATCCAAAATACCCAGGCGCAATCCCTAAATCCTACCCGACCCACTGCTGATTAAATATTGGTCATTGATCAATTTTGATCAACAGCCCGGATTCGTTGTTTTCTAAATTAACCTAAAGACCCCCCCCCCAACCTCTCACTCACTCCTCACTTACTCGTCGTCGCCCTTCCCCTTCTCTCTAAAAAATCCCTCTCCTAACCCTACCCCCCTCCGCCGGTTGCTTGCTCGTCGTTAATAATGGTGGCTCACCACTACTCCTATCTCTAATGGCAATCCTATGGTTGGGATTCTTGCTATCTTGAGGTCCTCAAGGGGACTTGTGGATGTTCACTCACCCCTGGGCCTGTTCACACCATTCTTAGGCCCCCAAGGCTCGATTGAGTAAGATAGTCCTATTTTATTACTAAGTATATGGCTTCTATGACAAAATCTCTCTATCTCTGGGTTATCTCTCTCAAAACCCTAACTGCATCTCCTGGCTCTTTTGATTTGTAACAAATCTGAGTATATTTGAGCTATTTTACTATTTTTTTATGAAAACCTTTATGATTTTTGAAGCGTCACTTCATCTTCATAACTAAGGTTTCTGAACTTCTCTTCAAAATTATTTTCTCTGATGTTTAAGTGTTATTCTATGATTTTTATTGTTTTTAAATGATTTTTACTTGGGTTCTCCCTTAACCTAACTAATTATGTTGAAAACCCCCTAATTTTCTAGCTTTAGTTTTGGGTTCTGAGTTCAACTTTACTGTATATTCTGTCAACTTGTTTGTATGTTTGATTTTCTTGGGTTCTGCTTCGATTAATTTTTTACCCTAATATGTCCATTAGGGTTTCGTATTTTCCAACTCCTTCGGTTTTTGTTTGGGTTTATTTGTTTATTCATGGGAGTCTACACTATTTACCTTAGTTAGTGCTATTCTTTGATTCTTTGAATCCCCGATTTCCTATGTTGATACTCTTTACTGATTTCCGGTTACCTTTTCCTGGTTCTACAACCTGTAAACTATTTTCTTAACTTATTATGAGATTGACTATATTATTTATTGGTTCCTACTGATTGTTTCCTTGATTACACCTTGTGTTTCTAGCCCTAATTTCTTACTTTGTACCTACTATGTTTTAATTATTCCCTTATTTCTTATGCTCCAGCTATACATGGTTTCTTTCCTTACTTGTTACATCTTCTTTACCATTTGAATTGATTACCTTAATTAAGGGAAGACTTGGACTGATTTTACTCTAATTGATTATGAGTTCCATAATCACTGTACAATTTTTATTTTTGCCTTATTTTACTTAGCTTTCAAAATACTGTATATATTGCTCTCTTCTACTCATATTACACAGTCTTCTACACACACGAACTCACATTAGTTCACAACTCTCTCATACACTCGAAAACTCTTCTGCTTACTTTTGTTACTTGCTATTTTTACTGAATTAGTCGGCTGCAATCCAAGGCTAACTATTGCACTTTCCTGTTCTTCACTCTTTGTCTATTCTCCTTACTGGTATGTTATGATTTTAAATTCAAGTTCCAAAATCAATGTGTTCTTCTACTGCTTTAGTTTATCATCTTACAAATCTAATTATGTCTATTATTTGCTTCTCAACCTGTGTTTAACTTGTTTTACGTAGTATACTAGTTATATTCTAACCCCTTTTTAGGATCAGCCTATTTATGAACTTGATTTACTTCCTGTGTAATTTGTCTCAATGTGACTGTAATCTGTCTTTGAATGCTTGTCTATGAGTTCCCTAGTTATGCTATGCACCTAATATGCAATTATTACCTTAAGTTGTTTTGATTATATGCTCAATTCTGTTTGATACCACTATGTCTTCTATTGTTTGTTCTGAAAATCATATTCCTACTATGTCATCTCCCAATTCCTTGAACACCCTAAAACACTTATGATTCTATAACTATGTTCTAATTAGCACTCCTAAATCCATGTCTTACTATTTGCACTATTAGCCACCCCTTAAATGCAAAGGAATTATGTTTATTATATGTGTATTATGTGTCACCAGTCCCCAATTATCCCCATGTGAAGGGTTGTTATTTGAGTATTGCCGAACCTGCTTGGCTCCATGTTTGATCTGTTGTTTGTATGATTATACAACTCTTGTCAAAATTGTTTTACTACTAAACAACTCTCATATTTTATAAAACTGCTTCAACTGAGTCTTTTCAATATTGTTTTATACCAAATCCCTTTAAAACTATGACAAGCACTCTCACTCTACTCTTAGGTCCTTAAGTTCTGCCCCTCCAGTTTGTGACTGCTTTGGGATCCCTGTGAGATCCCTCTGAACTATGATGCATTGGAGCTGGCTCTTCCATACTGGACTTAGTCAGTTCTGGTTATGAAATCTGGGTGTGAGCACTGCCCGGGATCCTTGAGGTCCTTAGGGAACTCTGACGCACCCAGATATAAGAAAGGCTGTGACTTTGGCATTTGAGGCTATGGAAAGTTTGGTACACTTGGGCTTACTTCAGGCTCCTTATAGTTTAGTTTCTTCTGTTCTATATATTTATGTAATTCATTTAGCTGTTGGTTTGTAATAATTATTGTAAACAGATGTGGAGGTTGGCTAGTGAAATGGGGAGGGTAGTTATATATCCTATCATTGGGTAGAAATCAAGCCTTAGGTTTGACATTCCCTATATCTGTATTAGAATCCCTTCTTAGGACCAACATATTCATTCAAAACATGCCAAACATGTATTGGATATCATGTCTTTAAGGCTTTCATGTTTGCTGCTTCAACGTACAACATGTCCTTAATGCATGTGTATGCTTACCACTTAGAAATCCTGATCTTGGGATAATTAATGTAAAATGTTGTTACATGTGCCTTCATAAATCATGCTTAACAACTCTGTAATTCTCTGTGCATTTTAGAAATCATGTTTTGGGAATTCTGCACATCCCGAAATCATGTCTTAACCATGCTGCATTTTATATGTGCATATTAGATACCATGCTCTAGGATTTCGTTCGTATTTGCTTAGACACACCTATTTTAAACTATTGATTCATGAAAAGAGGAATAAAGCAATATCGCATATGATTATCCTACTTTAGGTAAAACTGGTAACAATCCCTGCATTTTCGTAAGACCTAGAACATCATGTTTTTAGGCAAAAACAACTTCTGAACTGTCTAAAGGATAACATGCTTAAAATTAGTAGGCAAACTGATTTGATATCCTGCTTAGGATCCTATCTAATAAAACTGTCTCTAGCTTGTAGTTGAGATGTGCTGATTATGTGCATTATTGGTGGAGGTAAATATGGGCCTCATAACTGCTTTCCTGCATTTATCTGATTAGTCTTATTTGTTCTTGTCTGTCGCTTACAATTTTATCTTTTTTTTTTTAAACCTTAAGGGTCTCTATAGAACTACCTATACTTAGAGGTCCTAACATCCTCCAGGACCATTAAGAAGGGATTGGTAACAACACACACAGAGATCGCTAAATAAACTCGCTTAATTACCTCTAAGGGGTGGGTTAAAGGGTAGATATGGATATGATGACTGGTGCGCTAATGCCGCGTAGCCCCTCACTGAGGAATGATTACCGGGTATTGCATTGATGTGATCCTATAGGATAAATAAATTAGGACTCCCCTGTCCCATACATATGTACGCTTACATTGTAATTCTTTTTAAAACCTTATTACATAGGTATGCATAGACTGTAAATCTTTCAAAACATAATTACATATTTGTGCTTAGACTGCGAATCTTTTCAAAACCATTACTTGTTTCCATGTGTATACTTTGACTGCCTATTTGCTACTTGCTTGAATTCACAAAGCTTGTTTGGTCGGGAACTATAGTTGTGGACTTTGAGGGGTGCCTAACACCTTCCCCTTGGAGTAATTTCAAGCCCTTACCCAATCTCTGATTATTAAATTAGTGTTATTGTGACCCTCAATAGGTGCCCTAATGCACCTTAAGTCGTTAGGTGGCGACTCTTCAAATCAATCACATCTCTTATCCCAAAAGGAAATGAGTTGTCCGAATAATGTCAAAACCTCTGACCGTTTATCATTACAAACCATTTTATTTTGAATTCGTCTAAGTATGCCTTGTTTTGTTAAATACCTGCACCATTTTCCTCTCCCCTTTATGTGTAATTAAGTGTTTACTTTCGCAAGTATTTATTCTTTTAAATAAAATTGACATGTTTCTTTTTGTTTTCCTTTGTAACTGCTTTTCAATCATAACTGTTGTATTTATCGCTTTCATAATGTGCAAATACGTGACAACATATTTATTTCTAATTGCTGCATAATCATGCTCAACATCATATTCCACTCGTGCCTATAGAAATCCTACAGCAACGCTTGATGAGTGATTGCGCTCTTCCATTTTATATCTCTCCTTAAATTTGGAAAGGCTTATTTGCAGTAAAACTAGTCGATTAGCGGTGCGGTCGACAGTTTCGTGCCTTTCCCCTTCAAGTTGTCTGCTTGAGGGTACCAATATAGACCCCCATAGTAACCTTGCTCTGATTATAAATGTATATGCATCATGGTCAAACATAGCCGGATTAATAATATGTCCTCATAATAACCTTTAGGAAAAGCCTTGTCCAAATGTCCAACGGGGTTTCCCTAATCCCAATGGACACAACCACCATCTGTGCATTAATTTGGAGAACTAAGTGCCAATATGCTAATCACTGATGTATAAGTAGTTGAATCTGGAGGGGGAAAGGGTCTAACCTTATCTATTTTCCAGAAGATGAGGCACAAAGTCCCCACACTCGGTATGGTCAGCAATATCCCTCCAATGATCCTGAACTGGTGGGAAGACCTTTCTTCCAGTGATAAGAAACACGTAAAGAAGTATTTGGGAAATTTACCGTCTCTCTTGGACATCCAGTCAAGCAACATGTTGATTGAGGCCACTACTTTTTTTTGGGATAGTGAGGGAGGACACTTGGCCAGAGCCTACCTGCTGCTGGGACTGCGGGAGCTAGGGAATTTGTTCGACTGGATCAAAGATGCTGAATCTGGGGAAGGTCTTTCTGTGACCAAGTATGATAGGTCTTCCTTTTTACTTTTATCAATGTAATAAGGCCAAGTTCCATTAGTGACTTTATTTCCTGCTTATTATCTTAGTTTCGTTCTCTGATTTGTCTGTTTTACATTAATGAAACGAGGAAATTATTGGCATCTAAGTTCTCCAAATCAACTTGTCGCTAGGCCTACCTCGGGCACAATGAGGTTCCCAAATTAGGACACACTTTTATATTCATGCAATGTGTGTTTAAATACTGCAATATTTTCTCATGATACTCACTCACTTGGCTACCTTTTGTTTTTGCTTTCTTTCTTTTTGATTATTCCCCTCCCCAAAGGTTGGTTCGTGCATTCTGGCATCGTCATCATATAACACAAGATCCAGGGGCCCCTCACATTCTTCTCCTCCTAGTCCACCTAAAGGTAATGGCAAAGGCAAAATCGAAGATTTTGTGTAATATCAAAAAGGAAAAACACAATGACAGCTGAACGAACAGAAGGTCCTGACAATCAAGGAACTCATGTTCAAAATGATGCTATGTCACAACTCGAGCAAAGGATGTTGTAACTCCAAGGGGAGCTTGAACATGTGCGAAATTTGGTGAATCTGTCCTTCTCACTTAGTGTTCCAGATGTCAATCATCCGAATACCCAAAACCCCATACCTCATCAGAATACCCCAAACAAATAGAAACCTCCCACAACTCACCACCGTACAACTCCACCAAAAAATCAAAATAGTCCACCACAATGCAACACTTTCCATATTACGAGAAACATCCCACTGATAATCCCTAAACCACAAAAATCTACAAATGACCACCCCTATGCTCAGGATTCAGGCTATCATAACAACCCCAGATACGTGGAGATTTTACCTCACTCCAACCAACACATTTCTTACACACCTGAATCCTGTGAGAAGGGTATGCTTAACAAGAACATGGCCGAACAACTCAAGAGACTGACTAGCTGAGTACATGGCATCAAAAGAATTAAAAGAGTTGAGGGATTGGACCATGAAGATCTCTGCATACCGCCAGATGTTGAACTACTAGAGGGTTAAAAACCTCCTAAGTTCGAGATGTTCAACGGTACAGGTGATCTCAGGGTCCATCTGAGAACCTATTGTGATAAATTGGTTGAAGTAGGAAGAGACGAGAAGATTCGCATGAAATTTTTCATGAGAAGCGTCACCGGAGATTATTTATCTTGGTACATCAGCCAAGACCCTAAGAAGTTGTTCAACTAGGTAGGCATGGCCTCAGATTTCATGAATCGGTTCAGGTTCAACACGGAGAATGCTCCAGACGTATTTTATATCCAGAACCTCAAGAAGAAGCCCACCGAAACTTTTCGTGACTATGCTACTCACTGGAGATCTGAAGAAGCCAAGGTAAGGACTGCCATAGATGAAGAACAAATGAACAAATTCTTTGTCCAGGCACATGACCCGCAGTGTTATGAGAGGTTGATGGTATTTGAAAATCACAAATTCTCTGACATCATCAAGTTTGGTGAGAGAATTGAAGAAGGGATTAAGAGCGGAATGGTTACTAATTTCGAAGCACTACAGGCCACCAACAAAGCCTTGCAGTCTGGTGGTATATATAAGAAGAAAGATACAGGGATGATAATGGTTGCACAGGGACCCAAATCCTTGTTGGTATACCGAACTTCCCACTCACATACCAAGCACCCCTACCTACATATCAGCCATCACCTCCACCAACGATTTAACCGTCACTCCCACCTGCTTATCAACCCATGTCTCCCAGATATTCCCAACTAGCCATTATTTATCATACATACAACTCTCAACCCTCTGACTTCCAGTCACCCCCGGCTCGCAACAATTCTCCAAGGTCTCGACCCAAATTTTACCACAGGCCGCCCAAGCAAGATACTGCCATTGTTGAACCTATTGACCATCTGTACGAAAGATTAAAAGTTTTTGGTTATGTTACTCCTATCCATGCTGTAGCTTCTGAAAATCCATCCCAATAGGCCAATCTAAAAAAAATATTATGCATACCATTCCGACATGAAGGGGCATACAATTGATAAATGACGTTCACTGAAGGATAAAATCAAGTCTCTGATTGATAATAAGGTGATCCAAGCAAAGGAAGCTACTTCCAATGTCATCAACAATCCGTTCCCAGGCCATAAGGGTGGAGGAATTAACCTGATAGAGATAGAGGAAGATTGGGACCCAGAGGGGTCGATCGTATTGATTAAAGAAGTTGATGACCCAAAGAAGCCAGCGGTTACACTTAATCCCATCATAGTCCAAATTCAGCCGTCAGGAGATGTTGAGTTAGCTGCGTCAGTCCTATTCAAGTTGGAAGTGCCACCACCTGCGGATGCACCTGTGCCGTTTGAGGTTTAGGTAATGCCACCTGCCACGGCACCTGTCCCATTTGAAGTGAAGATAGTCACACCAATTACAATGACAGTGTCAACCCCGCCTCTTTTCAACACTAATGTTGTAACTTGGGGCTACATGACTGAAGCAAGAAGGAAAGGTAAGGTCAATATGGGAGAAATTCGTGCCGCACAGGGGATGACTAGGACCGACAGGGTCTGTACAACTAAACACTTGGTAGAGTCTAACAAGCATGCTTCCAACAGGCCACCCATCATTGAAACAGGTCCAGATGATCTTTGGAGAAAGGTGCAAGCCAATGAATATACAGTCATAGATCAGCTGAAGAAGACTCCAGCCCAAATATCCATGATGTCATTGCTACAGAACTCGGAAGCACACAGGAATGCTTTGATGAGAGTGTTGAACAAGGTGCCTAATAACATCACCGGTGGAGAAATGGCCAACATGGTAGGGCATGTGCTGGTAAGTCACAAGATCACTTTCCACGAGGACGAGCTGCCACCTGAAGGGCTAAGTCACAATAAGGCACTGCACATCATTGTGCAATGTGAAGATTATTTGATTACTATCGTTCTAATCGATGGAGGATCCAGCCTCAACAGTTGTCTATTAACAACACTCAAAATATTGGGCAAAAGATTGTACGATATAAGAGAAGGGTCATGAATGTGAAGGCTTTCGACAGTTCTCAGAGGGCCACCATTGGAGAAATCACTCTTTGTCTAAAAACGGGGCCTACATGGTTCGAGGTTGAATTTTAGGTAATAGATGTATCCGCATCATATACCCTGTTATTGGGACCATAGATACATACAACTAGGGTTTTCATCCACATTGCATTAGGAGGTGAAATTTGAATGGAACCACCAAGAACTAATCATCAACGGAGATGGAAGCAACCCTATTTATCGTCGCCAGACCATCCCGGTGGTTGAAGGAAGAATAAGGCTGGGTGGAGAAACCTATCACCACATCGAGCGGGTCAACACAATAGAAAAGAATAAGTGGTAGGATAGTATGATCGAGATCATACTGAATTGAAGTGGGTATGAACCTGGCAAAGGACTCGGCAAGAATCTTCAGGGAACCTCCATGACCATACAACTCAAGCGCCATGGAACCACTTTTTGTCTGGGATACAAGTACACTTGGAAAGAGTACAAAAACTAGTCGCCACTATGGGTGGTTCCGACAATCCATTGGAATAGCCGATACCGCATCTAGAGCAGACCTTCCAACAAGCTGACATCGAATGGGGGTCAGAAGAATAAGAAGCATTGGCAGCTGATGGGTGACTACAATCCATAGTTTTAAGCATCATGAACCTTACATTTTATGTGCTTTTGTGATAAAAATACATGTTTTATTTGCATAATGGAGTCTATTTCATGTGTAGATGAATTGGAGATATAAGTCGGGCTAAAATGGTGCATAAACGTCAAAAATACGCTCAAGTGCAGAAAAGGAGTTACCCGGGCCATAGCCGGGTGTTATGCTCCTAAAGCCTGGCATGCCCAGGCTATAGTGTGGCGTTAGAGCCCAAACGCCTGGCCTACCCAGACTATAGTTGGGCGTTTGGGGCTTAACGCCGGGGGTCCCTGGTCCAGTCAATTTCGAGTTTTGAAGGTTTTAAGTGTTTCTCGGTTTGAATAGAAGTCTCCTACACGTTTAGGGTTTACCCCAAACATATAAATAGACCCAAAAACACAACTTTGTGGGAGATTGATGAAGGGAGATTCACAGAGGGATGTGGAGGAACACACACCACGCTTGAAGGAGGCTTCTACCTAGTTTTTCTTATCTTCTCTTCCTTTGATTTCATAGTTCATTAGTTCTACAGTTTTGGGGTGCTACATGAATGTTGTAGTTTGAAGATTCAATTGTTCTTATTACTTTATCATATTGGTTTATTTATTCAAGCTTGTGCTTAATTATTTGATTGCTTGATCATCAATTGAATACTATCTACGAATCTGTGATTGAACTCGGGAGAGGGAATTCTAGATTGCATATAAGATTGGGTAGAGCAAGATCTTAACCCTTCAGGGGAGCGGATTTGCGGTTAGGATAGAATATACCTAATGTTATTATACCATAATTATTAATGTGTCCTTGTTAATCCTGATTTCATAGGAATATAGGCGTTAGGTTAGCTTGAATAGGCGAGTTGTACTTCGGGAGAAGGCTACGAGCAATATTAACGTCGTCAATCAATAAACTAGATAAATTAATTAGACGATTTACGTGGAAAACTCAACAGGATTGTTTGCTAACCCATAGTTCTAGAATATCGTCTCTTATTGAATTCATGCGTAATTTCGCCAATTTGTTTCGTTTATTTCATAGTTTACTATCTAGATTAATTTTAGCTAAATATTCATACTTTAGTGTTTGCTTGAATAGATTAATTGTTAGGGTTTAATTTAGTTGATAGTTAATCACAAGTCTCTTTGGGTACGATATCTGGACATACAATCCTATCTTACTTGTCGACCATGTGTACTTGCGTGTGCATTTGGGACCAACAGCAGCCTTGAAAAATCTATTACTGGAAGATGAAGACATGGACTATTGCGTTATTGTCGAGGAGGAGGAAGATGAAGGCCCTAACATCCAAACTGTGAGCAAGGGATCATTCCTCAAGAATCGGACTATCAGAACATCTAGAGCCCGACAAGTCCCGGGGTAGCATGGCTGAACAAGCATTGTCTATTTTATTTTGCTAATGATTTCCTTTTCACATTTCTATTTATCAATAAGATCTCCAATTTTCTAAAAACATTTGTTTAAATTATCAAAAAGCACTTTTATGTTTTAATGAATCAATATTGATTATTATCGTTTCTCTCTCATTACTTTTATCTATACAACATTAGTATTTCCTGTCTTGATGAACCAATGACTGTGATATGCAAAGAGACAACACAACAAAAGGACAGTGATTCAGAAGAGGAGGATGTCATACCCAATGAAATTTTCAGCCGGCATATTGTGCCCATGTTGAAGAAGAAGTTGACGGAAAACCATGGTTCCACGATATCAAGGAGTATTTATCAAAAGGGGGGTACCTAGAGCTTGCCAATCATACTCAGAAATGCACGCTGCGGAGATTGTCCAACAGTTTCTTTCACAGCGGAAAAACACTGTACATGATAACTCCCGATTTAGGATTATTGAGATGTGTCGATGCAAAAGAAGCCTCCAGACTACTTGAAGAGAAACATGCTGGGACTTGCGGCCCGCATATGAATGGTTTTGTCTTGGCCGAGAAGATACTCAGAGCCGGTTACTTGTGGATGACCATGGAAACGGACTACATCCCGTATGTCCAGAAATGCTACCGATGTCAGGTACATGCAGATATGATAAAGGTACCCCCAAATGCGCTCAATGCAACAGGCTCGCCTTGGCCATTCGTCGCTTGGGAAATAGACGTCATTGGACAGAACGAGCCTACAGCCTCAAATGGGCACAGGTTCATCTTAGTAACTATTGATTATTTCACAAAATGGGTCGAAGGAGCATCTTTCAGAGCATTGACTAAGAAAGTCATGGCAGACATTGTACACAACCATACTAATTGTTGATTTGGAGTTCCAGAATAAATCATCCATGAGAACTTCTCCAATCTAAATAGTGATATGATGAAAGCCATGTGCGAGACATTCAAAATCAAGCACAAGAATTCCACAGCATATAGCCCTTAGATGAATGGAGCTGTAGAAGCCGCCAACAAGAACATCAAGAAGATATTGAGAAAGCTGATAGAAAGACATAAACAGTGGCACGAAAAGCTATTATTTGTCTTACTGTGATAATGCACCACAGTCCGCACATCAACCGGGGAAACTAGTTTATGGTACAGAAGTTGTTATTTCTGCCGAACTGAAAATTACTTCTTTAAGAAGCATAGAAGAAGCTGAACTCAGCGATGCAAAATGGATAAGAAGTCATTATGAGTAGCTATCCCTCATAGACGGGAAAATGATGAATGAAATATGTCACAGACAACTTTATCAGAGAAGAATGACCAGAGCCTTCAACAAAAGAGTCAACCTAAGATAATTCACACCGGGGCAGCTGTGTTAAAGAAGATCTTTCTGCATCAAGATGAGGCCATAGGGAAATTCCATACCAACTGGCAAGGTCCGCACATCGTTCATCGAGTATTGACAGGAGGAGCTCTCACACTTGCAGAAATGGATGGAGAAGTCTGGACAAAACCAATCAATTTCGATACAGTGAAGCGTTACTATGTGTAATTCTTTATGCTATTCTGAAATGGTGTAAATTGAACTATGCCTAACCTAATTCTCGTTTAATAGGGGATACGTAGGAAGCCATATGGGTTCGGTCGCAAGAAAATTCAATCTCATTCCCCCCTGCAATTGGCAACTGAGGCAGAATTTTTAGGAGGAACCTCAAAATTCCGAAGGAAGTTCAGCCGACCGCAGCATACGCAACAGTCAGAGACGTCAACCCATCTAATTGGGGTAGAATTTAGATGAGTAACCTCAAAATTCCATAATATGAGAGGTTGCTATGTCTTTAACCGTGTCACGGTCGTCTGTTCATCCAAGTTTCTAAAAATATATTTCAGGCTATCTCTTTGCAAAATCATGCATGTTTGCTTTCAAAAGTAGCTCGGTTTAGCAAACGCTACCCCGATAACTTGAACAGGATCATCTGACCAAGCAAAATGAATCAAGCAAAGCCAGCGGGGATACGAATTGACCTTCCCCATCTACAGAACTCACGATTTTTCTTGGGACACAGGAACAAAGGATAAACATGCTTCAAGATCACAATTCTCATAACAGTTGCAATTGCCGAAATTTGCTATCAGCACAAAGAACGAACATGCTCCGTAGTCACAATTCCCACGACAATCGCAATATCGAAATCTGCTACCAGCTACGAAATTCTACTATCATTTGCTATGTATTCTTCTGCATACGGCTAATCGCTGCCTCCATCTTGCATGAGGTTAAACTCTACCTCCATCTGCATAAGGCTAATCTCTGCCTTCCCTTGCATAAGGCTAATCTCTGCCTTCCTCTGCACAAGGCTAATCTCTGCCTTCCTTTGCACAAGGCTAATGTCTGCCTTCACCTACATAAGGCTAATCTCTACCTTCATTTGCATGAGACTAAGCTTTGTCACCATATCTGCATGAGGCTAAGCTCTGCGTCCAATTTACTTTTTAACCGAGACTAAAAGCTGTCTCTCAAGAATTATTTACTTCACTTCTTTTTCGGGCTAAGCTATGCCCCCCAATGCGCAAGACTACGCCTTGTCTTGTTGACATTATATTATTGCATCTCATGGGCGAAAACATCGCCTACTTTTCTAAAGGCTTCATAGTCTAATGCCATCATCTTCATAGCCGAAAGACACCATATCATGGCCTGAGGATCTCTCTCAATATTGCATACCATTATTCAAAGGCGTCATAGTCCAGAGGCACCATTTTCATGGCCCGAGGACATCATTTCATGGCCTGCAAATCTCTCATCATACATTTCATGGCCCAGGACATCATGGTATAAGGACGTCATCCCTAACCGTCTGGCGACAACTTTCATATTCCAACAGGAACCTGCATCATGTTTAAATTTATGCACAATATCCCTGCATGATCGATCCATGACTAGTTCCACAACTGTATCAAACCTAACCTCTATCGTAAATCGTTCATTCTCCCATCCCTAGATATTGCGTCAGTTCTTGTAAATGATTTCACCGGTATGTTTCACTGGTGAATCCGGAACTACATACAGCCTAATTCCTGTAAAACCAGGGATATGTAGGTAGCTCAGAAGCCAGAGTACGGCCTAAACCTCCCAAACCGTTTTGCTCGGTCCAAATTGGCTATCATGTATTTACTCGACAACACTTTTATCCTTTCCGGGTAGAGAGGGACAGCTGTTGATACCCATGTTTTCCCAAAATATTTCTTAATTGCATATATACCTTCAAAATCATGCATTACTATCAATTGGTATTTTGCCATAATTTTTCTATGTTTCATTAATTTGTCTAGTATTTTATTTCCAATAAATAATTATAAAATTGCATCACAAATGATTTCAAAAATATTTCTTGATTTAATTATTCTATAACTAGCCAAATTGGCATCTTTTGGCTAGAATTGCAATAACTTTGCAGTTATAGCTCAAACATATAATTTCGTACTATTTTTTACTAGAAGTTAGTCCTTTGTATTTTAAAATACTAAATAATCATTTTAACAATTTTGTATGCATAAAATTCATTATTTTTAATTACTAGCTATTATAAATTATTTTAACTAATTAAAATTTGATATTTAACAAATAGCCCCATTTCATTTCAATTATAACATATTTAAACCAGCCCAAGTTACTTAACCAAAGCAGCCCAAACACCTAATTAGACCAGCCCAAATACCCAAGCCCAATCCCTAAAGCCTACCCGACCCAATACTGATTAAATCTTGTCGTTGATCAATTTTGGTCAACGGCCCGGATTCGTTCTTTCCTAAATTAACCTAATGACCCCCCCCCCCCCCAAACCNCCCCCCCCCCCCAAACCACTCATTCACTCCTCATTCACTCTCCGTCACCGTCTCTTTCTCTCTCAAAACTCCCTTTACCTACCCTTAACCCCCCTCGGCAGGTTGCTTGCTCGCCGTTAATAATGGTGGGTCACTACAACTCCCGTCCCTAATGGCTTTCCTATGGCTGGAATTCTTGCTGTCTTGAGGTCCTCAAAGGGACTAGTGGCCGTTCACTCGCCCCTGGGCCTGTTCTCACATTCTCACGCCACCATGGCTCGATTGAGTATGATCGTCCTATTTTATTACTAAATATATGGCTTCTAAGCCAGAATCTCTCTATCTCTGGGTTATCTCTCTCAAAACCCTAACTTCATCTCTTGGCTCTTTAGATCTGTAACAGATTTGAGTATATTTGAGCTATTTTACTATTTTTCTAAGAAAACCTTTCTGATTTTTGAAACGTCTTTTCATCTTCATAACCAGGGTTTCTGAACTTCTCTTCAAAATGATTTCTCTGATTTTTAAGTGTTATTATATTATTTTTATTGTGTTTACACCATTTTCATTTAGGTTACCCCTTAACCTGACTAATTATGCTAAAAAAACCCTAATTTTGTAGCTATTGTTTTGGGTTATTAGTTCATCATTATTATTTATTCGCTCAACTTGTTTGTATGTTTTATTCTCTTGGGTTATGCTTCGATTAATTTTTTACCCTAATATGTCCATTAGGGTTTCTACGATTCCTTCTGTTTGTTTTTGGGTTTATTTGTTTATTCATGGGAGTTGTCACGACCCAAAATCTATTAAGGTCGTGATAGCGCCGGACACCACCGTCAGGCAAGACAATCATTAATTAGTTGAAATAATCTCATGTTCTAACATTTTTGGGAATTGTTACCTTTCACTTACAAGTCATAAAAGCGAATAAAAAATTTATCAAATAAATACTACAGGTAAACTATTCCATTTATTCAATTAAATATCAAACACATCCCAGAACCCGGTGTCACAAGTGGATGAGCAATTTCTAAGAATTTATACAATCATTGCAACGCATGTCCGAGATACGAATTGGACAATGGAGTTTAAAATAAAAATAAATAGAATACGAGGGAGACTCTGTCAGCTGCGCATCGCCTCCGGATGATACAGCTCGCCTAAGTCTTCAAACCATCAAGATCGATGTTAAAGTACATGTGCAATAAAAATGCACAACAAGTGTAGCATGAGTACGAAAACCACGTGTACTCAGTATGTATCCCGCCTAACCTCATAGAAGTAGTGACAAGGGGTCGAATTAGACATTTGCTAGAGGTCAATTTAGTATAATCAAGTGAGACACTAAGCATGAATGTCATAGGCAATTTATTTAAATATCAGGGTAAGAAATATTAGTTCTTCTTATATTGAACACTTTAACACCTTCATCATTTCGGTTGACAATTTAAATAATAATCAGGGATGAGAAACATCGGACTTATTTCACATTTTACACATAAATTCTCCCTTCTCATAACTAGTCATTAAAACTTCCTTAGACTGATAAACATGTACAAATCACAACAAATGCGCAGTAAATATTATGCGCAAGAAATGCCGAGGGTCGACTGGCCGAACCAACATAAACATAAATTGTGCACTACTGAGGGTCGAACGACTCGAACCATAGATACATCTATTTTCCCCTCTCGCGAATCAATCATGCGATGCAGTCAACATAATAATAATAAGGCTAACCTGCTCGCGAATCATACATGTGACTCAGGTGCTCATATGTACACGTATTCATATAATAAATCAACTTTTTTCTTAATTTATCAAGAAAACAACTTCTCAAGAAATGATAAAATCCTTTTAAAGGAACAGGAAAAATAGCATTTAAATCTCTGTTTTGAAACTTATTTGCCAAGGTTAATAATATTCAATAATATAACCTTATTAGGAATACAATTATCCATGGAGGAATCAATTCTCTTTCTAGATGATTCACAAAATGAACTCTGGTCTTCTTAGGTATTCGATTACTAATTCGATCATATTAGCAGTCTAATATTACTGGCAAGATTACAAGTACAAAAGCAAGGCATGCTAGTGGGTTCTAAACTACCTGGACATAAGCATAATAGTAGCTACGCACTGACTCCCGTCACCTCGTGCATACGTAGCCCCTGAAGATAATAGAAAATATTTAATTAGTTCATCTAGGGGGACAATTCCCACTCACAAAGTTAGAAAGGAGACTTACCTCGCTCCGAAATCTCATAACTGGCTTCCAAGCCCTTCCGACGACTCCAATGGATTCACAACGTTCCAAAACTACCAAATAATGGGTAAAGCAATGAAAATTCGTTCTAATACTCGCAACAAATTCAAATTATATACTTTCCCAACTCCTCTCAATGAATGGACCAAAATGCCCTCAGGCCCACGTGCTCGGGTTCCAAATTTCTCGAAGATATACCCTACCCATAGTCTTACTAACTCAAACACACAATTTACTCTAAATTCCATGCTCAAATTCGTGGCTAAAAATCCAAATACAAATTTCTAGATTTTCTTCAAGATTTCCCAATTTCCTACTAATTTCTATGTCTAGTTCAATGCATAAAATTTAACTTAAAAGCATGAAGAAATTACTTACCTAGTAATGCATGATGAAAATCCCACTTGAAGCTCCCCTAAAATCTCCCCATCTATGTGAAATATGACAGAAATGGCCAACAATCTCGGTTTTTAAAACATTCTGCCCAAGCCATTTTTCACACCTGCGATCCGATCCTGGCACCTGCGCTCTCGCAGGTGCGGCTAAACTTTCGCACCTGCAACTTCCTAAGCCCCAGCCAAAATTCGCACATGCGCCACACTGTCTGCTTCTGTGACTTCGCAGCTGCGGAAAAATCTATCGCACATGTGCTCCCAGCCAAGCCAGCCAAATATCTCACCTGCGGCGCCAAAGCCGCACCTGCGGCCAAATCGTCGCAGGTGCGGTCATAATAGATGACAGCAAACCTCATCACTCTACAAACTCCAAACTTGGAACGATAACCACTCGAAGCCCCCGGAACCCTGTCTAATTATATTGACCTGTTCCAAGACATAGTGCGGACGTGCTCGAGGCCTCAATCCACATCAAACAGAGCCGAAATCATGAATCGCACTAAAATTAAAACTTTATGAACTTGAAATTCCAAACTTCAAAATCCAATTCCGAAACCTATCAAATCACGTCCGATTGACCCCAAATTTTGCACACAGTTCATATTAAACATTACGGACCTGCTCCAACTTCCGAAATTGCATTCTGACCCCGATATCAAAATTTCCACTTCCGGTCGGATTTCTCAAAAACCTTCAAATTTCTATCTTTAGCGAAATGACTTCAAAATGACCACAGACATGCGAATTCACTTCCAATCGCGCTCCCAACTCCAGAATCGCCATACAGAGGTGTTCCCAGACTCGGACTCCTAAAGGAACATCTATAACACTGAAATGCCTTACAACCCAAACATAGGAAAGGTTTTCAAAATGCTGACTTCCACAATATACGCCGAAACACTCCCGGGTTATCCAAAACCCGATCCGGACATACGCCCAAGTGTGAAATCATCATACGAACCTGCAAGAACCTTCAAATCCTAATTCGGATGTTATTTACTCAAAATTCGAATCTTAGTTGATTTCTCCAACTTAAGGCTTTATGAAATGAGAATTTTCTTTCCAAATTAACTTTAAAATCAAAAAAATTCAATTCCGACCACACCAATACGTCATAATACCTAAAATGGAGCTGCTCACGACTTCAAACCGCAGAATAGCGCGCTAGAGCTCGAAATGACCGGTCGGGTCATTACATTCTCTCTCACTTAAACAGACGTTCGTCCTCGAACGTGCTAAGAACTACTATGGAGTTATCTGAAATCATCGTTCAACACCTCGAGTACCTGCCCGTGCTACCATAACCCAGTTGGGTATGTTAGATTCCAGGCCTGGTTCCAATATATAAACACTGTATCAACTACCACACGATATACCAGAACATGACTGCATACCTTAGCTGAATCAGTACCTCCTCTCGATGCTGTCTGCAATACTCGGTCCTATGATCGTGAGTGACATGGTATTTTCATATTAAGATAGGGTTCCTCTGGGAAGGATCTGGCTGCATAGGCTTGGTTCACAGGGTATCTCTAATATTTCCTATGGCTGATACGACGTTTGAGGAATCAATTTTGAAACTGTACTCTGACAATCGGGATGCCTCCAAGGGCCCCGTATGCTTGTCGAACCTCGTTTTGCTCATGAGTCCCCGGGAACTTTGGCCTCGATCCACCCTTTGATCATTTCGAGGTATATTACGCCTCGAAGAGTTTCTTCGATCTTCGACATAAGGTCGGTATCTTTCCTTGTTCGGTATCTGCTCCCTTTCTACATTCCTATTCTTCTGGTAATACCCTAAGTCTATTATGGAGGACGACCAATTAGGAGCCCAAGTGTCACGACCCTAAATCCTAACCGACCGTGATGGCACCTATCGTAGAACTAGGCTAGACGACGACCGCGTGTTCACAACTTCTTTTGAAAATCCCATTTAAGTTTCAAGCGTTTCATAAAATTATACAGAAAATTTCTGAATATAATAGGCCAATTTATATACAGTACTGCCATCCACCAAAACCTGGAGCCAACATGTCATGAGCATCTAGTGAAATAATCCAAAATAAACTATTATAATACAAAACACTAAATCAAAGCTAATTACAACATGAAGGGAAGACAGAGATGCTCCGGACGCTGGACATCTACCTCTATATCCCACGATTCGGCTCTACTGCGATGTAAAAGTGAATGCTCGATATATGCTCCTGAATCTGCACATAGGGTTGCAGGGAGTAATGTGAGTACGCCAACTCAGTAGTAATGGAAATAAATGAAGTCTAAGTAGCAAGGAAACACATAAAAATCAATGCCATGCAGTCACAATATACACATCCTTTCTTTCCAATAGTATGACATAGATATACGAAATCATCATGCCTTAGAAATAAATTTCATAAAAGTCCTTAAAAGAATGCACATTTTTAACAACTTTAAAACAATGATTTGGTATGCAAATGAATGTAGAAAAATCATAGTATCTCCTCGGGCAAAAACATGTTTCATAATCAGCCCCTCGGGCATGCCTCACAATCACTCAGCACCTCACAGCCACTCATGCCTCCCAATCACTCATCACTCGCACTCGATGCGCTCATTAGGGGTGTGTACAGACTCCGGAGGGGCTCCTTCAGCCCAAGCGCTAATATCACTCAGACCTCACCATCACTCTTGGCCCTCGGCCACACTCGATGGAACCACTTGAAAAGCCCCTCGGGCGAACTAGTAGAACGGGGTACTCCACCCGAAAACATCATTTTAATGCTCATGTAATGTAAATCAGACTATGTTTCAAATAAAACAGTATGCACAATGATGCTGAGTAAAATCATCAATAGGTAGCGAGGGAAACAACAGTAAAATGCCCTCAAAGGGTCTAAATAGATCGGCACGTGGCCCCAAACACGGCTTGTAGCCCAACTATTTCACAAATCTTTAGAACAATATTCAACATAAGATTTAGAGTAAATATGAAACTCATTAGTCGCCGCGGAGAGGACCTAGTTCAATCCAAAAATCAGTACGCATAACATATTCATCATCCGACATGTGCGCCATTCCAAATTCAGTGAGAAAATAGTGCAGTCCGGGGTTCCATACCCTCAGGACAAGATTTAATACCATTACTTACCTCTATCGAGCCACAACACTAGCCTGCTATGCCTTTGCCCCTCAACTTTGCTCCCGATTGCTCCGAATCTAGCCAAAACTAGTTAACATTATCAATATATACTAAAGGAACACAACCCAATCGAAAATTATCAATTTAATAAAAAATCTCAAAATTCGGCCAAACCTAAGCCCCGGGCCCACGTCTCAGAATCCTATAATTTTTTACATCACTAGAAACCTCGTCCTCCCACGATTCTATACATACCAAGAACACTAAAAGCGGACCACAATTTCCTATCCAAAACCTCAAAAGAATTTCCAATTCTCCACCCCCTTCTTCCCAACCTTTCCCTACTCAAACCCTTAAATTTTTCAAGCCTAATCCTAACAAAATAGCATATGAACAAGATTAACAACCAAAGAACTTACCTTAGCTGAAGAATCTTGAATTTGTCTCTCTAAATCGCCTTCAGCGGACTCCTCCCACATGCAAATTGATGGAAACCTATGAAATTTTGCGGAGGGTCCTTTTTATACTGTTTCTGCCCAATCATTTCCGCTCATGCGGACAATTGGCCGCACCTGCGGTCCTAGGTGCGCACCTGCGAAAACTCACTTAAAGGGCCAATCCCGCGCCTGCGACCATTTCTCTGCACCTGCAGCCTCGCAGGTGCGGCAAATTCCTCGCACCTGCAGACCTCTCCCTACTCAGCCAAATCTCGTACATGCGGAGCCCAGTCCGCTTCTGCGGAACCGAACCTGCGGCTCCCCTTCCGCAGGTGCGAAAACACAAGAAACCCGCAACCTGGAAATTATTAAAAATCACTCCAAACTTCCTGTCAACCATCTGAAATCAATCCCGAGCCCCTCGGGTCCCAAACTACACATACCAACATACCCCATAGCATTATTCCAACTTAGTCGAGCCTTCGAAACACCAAAAACAACACGAAAACACAAAATTTACATCAAATTCAAGCATAAGAACTTGAAACTTCTAAATTTTGCCAACTATGCCGAAACCAACCAAAACACCTCCGACTGACCTGAAATTTTGCAGACATATCCAAAATGACATTTCGAAACTGCTCCAACTTCGGGAATTACATTCCCACCCCGATAGCCTATTTTCCACTACCGACCGGAAATCACCAAGGTACCAAATAACCTAACGAAGCTATCCGAGCCATAAAATCCGCATTCCAAGGTCGTTTAACAATAATTCAACTCTCAGTTTACTTTCTCAACTATTAGGCTACTTTAAAGGCTAAATGCCTAAATTCTCACCATAACCACTACGAACCCAAACAAACTGATCCAACCTATCAATAACAGGATAGCGTTATATAAAAAATGCATAAATAGGGGAAACAGGGTAAATCTCACAGAATGACCGGTCATGTCGTTACACCAGGGTATTAGCAAAAGAATCAAGGAATGCAGAAAGGGAGCCGAGACCAAACAAGGAAAGGTACCGACCCTATGTCGAAGACCGAAGAAACGCTTCAAGGCGTAATATACCTCAAAATGATCAAAGGGCAGACCAAAATCAAAGTTCCCGGGGACTCATGAGCAAAATCGGGTTCTACAGGCATACGGGGCCGTTGGAGACACCCCGATTCTCAGAGTACAATTTCATCATCGATTCCTCAAACATCGTATCATCCACAGGCAAGATCGAAGATACAAGGTGGCCCATGACCATGCAATCGGTTCCTTCCTTGAGGAACCCCAACTTAATGTGCAAGTACCATAGCACTCACGATCATAGGACCGAGCAGACAGCTTCGAGAGGAGGTGGCCGTATTGTTCAACGAAGGGCATTTTCAAAAGTTCCTCATTGATCGGGCCAAGAACCATTTTCGAGAAAGAGATGCAAATAGAAAAATTGAACAGGAGGATCCACAACATGACATTCATGTGATCATCGGAGGAATCGACGTATCGAAGGGACCCATATTCAAACGAACAAAAGTATCCATCGTATGGGTTAAGCGATCACGAGACTACATTCTCGAGGACACCCTCACATTCGGCGAAGAAGACATCGAGGCCTTATCTCAGCCTCATAATAATTCACTAGTAATCTTTATCCTTTTAAATAAAATTGAAGTTAAACGTGCCCTTGTGGATCCGGGTAGTTCAGTCAATATTATCAGGTCGAGGGTCGTGGAACAGCTCGGGCTGCTCGACCAAATCATACCCGCCTCTCGATTCCTGAATGGATTCAATATGGAGAGTGAAACAACAAAGGAGGAAATCATCCTCCCAATCAACGTGGCCAGAACAATCCAAGACACCAAGTTTCATGTCAACGAAGGTGACATGAGATACAATGCCTTACCGGGAAAGCCATGGATACACAGCATGAGGGCGGTGCCTTGAACTCTTCATCAAATGATGAAGTTCCCAACAAAGGATGGAGTAAAAATAGTGTATGGAGAACAACATGCAACTAATTAAATGTTTACGGTGCAAGACTTTGCACCAGTATCGGCCCTATCTACCTCGGAGAAGTCAAAAGGAGAACATGTAGCTAAATAGCAATCACAGCCCATACCCTCGGTTGAGCCCGAGGGACAAGTGATCGATGAACAGATGGACGAGGATAGTGAAGAAGACTTCCACACCCCTTGAGCCTTCATTTCCCTCGAGGAATCAGATACAACAAAGACCGCTATGGAGGAACTCAAGCAGACAGTATCGATCGAGCATCTTCTAGAACGAAAGGTATACCTGGGAATGCGACTAACCCCCGAACTCAGGAAAAAACTTATTCAATATATTATTGATAACATTAATTGCTTCGCCTAGTCCCATTTAGATATGATAGGGATCCTACCGGAGGTAACCACCCATCGACTAAGTGTCGATCCTAAACGGAGGCCTCAATCCGAGGTAAAGCATGCATTCATCAAAGATGAGCTAACTAAGCTTCTTAAAATCCATTAGGGAGGTAAAATACCCTGAATGGATAGCTAACGTAGTAGTAGTCCCTAAAATGGGAAATAAATTGAGAATGTGTTTAGATTACAAAGATTTTAACAAAGCATGCCCTGCAGATTCTTTCCCACTGCCAAACATCGACCGTCTAATCGATCGTACGGCTGGCCATGAGATCCTTACTTTTATCGAAGCCTACTTCGGGTACAATATAATTCAAATAAACCCAGAGGACTAGAAAAAAACTTATTTTATCATAAAGTATGGCACATATTGCTATAGTGTAATGTCTTTCGGGCTAAAAAATACAGGAGCTAAATACCAACACTCTAATTAATAAGATGTTCGAACGTCAAAGAGGAAAGTCTATGGAAGTTTATGTTGATGACATGTTAGTAAAGTCTATGAAATTAAAATGGTATCTCTCGACCCCACCTTTGCTCCATACCCTGAAGGAAGATGAAATACTATACTTGTATTTGGTCGTGTCCGAAGTTGCGGTAAATGGCATGTTAGTTCGAGAAGAACAAGGTACGCAATTCCTTGATTATTACATAAGTCAGACCCTGGGAGATGCTGAAACCAGGTATCCACACATAGAAATATTAGCTCTTGCATTAGTAAGTGCATCTAGGAAGTTGAAACTGTACTTCAAATATGTGTGTTAACTACATATCCACTTCGAAACATCTTGCATAAGCCCTAATTATCGGGCTGATTGGCCAAATGGTCCATTGAACTTGGAGGGTACGATATCGAATATCAACCTTGATTGTCTATCAAGTCTATCCTTGCAGACTTCGTGGCCGATTTTACGCCTACCCTCGTGCCCGAAGTAGAAAAAGAACTCTTGTTTACAACAGGCACACCATCGGGGGTATGGACCCTCTTCACTGATGGTCCCTCAAATGTGAAAGGTGTCCTGGCTCGGTATAGTTCTATAACCACATACGGGCAGCATAATTAGGCAATCCATAAAAACTTTGAAGTTGACTAAAAATGAGGCCGAGTATGAGGCCACAATTGCAGGTCTCGAACTACCTAGGGCCAAGGAGCAGAGGTCATCGAGGCAAAATGTGACTCTCTTTTTGTGGTTAACCATGTAAATGGAATCTTCGAATTTCGAGAGCACAGGATGAAAAGATACACATACAAGCTTCAAGTGACACTGAATCGCTTCGAAGAGTGGACCCCGATGCACATACCTCGATAACAGAATAGCTAGGCCGATGCACTAACAAAGTTGGGATCATCGGTTAAAGAAGATGCCATAATCACCGGGACTTTCGGATAACTATCAAAGTCGGTGATCGAACAAGGCCATGCAAAAATCAACTTAACAAATCTAACATGGGCTTGGAGAAACAAGTACATCGACAACTTGAAACATGGGAAGCTCCTCATGGACCCAAAAGAAGCAAGGGCCCTTTGAGCCAAAGCAACCTGATTTTCACTCGATGAGAATGGAATATAGTATAGGAGGACCTTCGATGGGCGACTAGCGGTGTGCTTGGGACCGGGGGACAATGACTATGTGCTATGAGAAATCCATGAAGGCACTTGTGGAAACCACTCTGATGCTGATTCCTTCGTTCGAAATGTAACGAGAGTGGGATATTACTGGGATAGCATGGAAAAGGATACCAAGGAGTTCGTGCGAAGATGTAACAAATGCCAAAGATTTGCACCGATGATACATAAACCAGGTTAACAACTACACTCAATCCTATCCCCCTGGCCATTCATGAAATGGGGGATGGACATCGTCCGCCCCCTACCAATGGCACAAGGTAAAGCTAGATTTATCTTTCTTAAGACTGACTACTTCTAGAAATAGGTAAAAGAGCAGGCCTTCGAGAAGATAGGAGAAAAAGAAGTCCCTGACTTCATATGGGACCACATAATATGCCGATTCGGGATCCCTTCCGAGATTACGTATGATAATGGGAAGCAGTTCGCCGGTAGCAAGGTGACGAAATTCCTCGAGGATCATAAAATCAAAAGGATTCTATCAACCCCTTACCACCTAAGTGCAAATGGTCAAGACGAGTCCACAAACAAAACTAACATTCAAAAGTTAAAAAAAAAGTTAGAGAATGCGAAGGGGAAGTGTAAAGAAGTGCTACCCGAAGTAGTACGGGCATATCGAACAACATCGAAGTCGAGCATAAGGGATTCCCTGTTCTCTTTGGTATATGGGTCCGAGGAATTGATACCAGTCGAAGTAAGGACTCAAATAATGAGGCCATGGATACCGCCCTCGCAGTAGTAGGAAAAGGGTCCTACAAACTTAGCATCATGGAAGGCGAGCAATTGCCAAGCAATCAGAATCTATTGATGCTCAACCTCTATTATTGCTATGGTCTAAAATTATCCCTTTTCGTTTATATTTCATACTAACTTGTCACTGCAGTTCGATTGAGATAAATTGAAGCATCCTTCAGCTCGATGACCTTTGGTTTTGAAGCATGTGTTACACTCTTTTTCCCTTAGATCGGTTTTTTTCCCAAATGGATTTTACCGGTGAGGTTTATAATGAGGTAACATCTATATGCTACCTAAGGAAAACCCAACAAGTATTCAAGGATTCTTTTTCAATTCACCTCGAATACTGGGGG
>ML400293.1:92392-209011 GCA_005239525.1 Nicotiana knightiana | reverse complement strand
GGGGGGGGGGGGGGGGGGGGGGGGTATCACCCTCAGAGGTTACCTTTTCAAAGAAAGAAAGTTATGCTGAAGAGGGCCTCGATATGAGAATGATGTCATGGGCCAAACGGTAAAATGAACCGTGTCTATGTAGAATAGTCGATCCCCCGAGGGAAAAAAGATGTACGCATTATTTGAAGAAGCATTCTTATTTATCAAAACACTTTGCGCCTCAAAGAAATTTACTGTTTTCACATGAAATGGCTAAAGGTCCAAATACTCCAAAACACTCGGGAATTGCCATGGACAATCAATTTATCGAGTCATTAAAGACTAGAACTCATAAGGCCTCAATGAGGCAATATAAAATCATAAGACCTCAATGAGGTATGTTCAAACTTATAAGACATTAAAAAAGGCATACCCACGATATTAAGGCCAAGGCTATATATTCGAACTTGTAAGACCCCTAAAAAGGCATACCCCCGATAGTAAGTCCAAGGCTATCTATTCGAACCTGTAAGACCCCTAAAAGGAATACCCTCGATATTAAGGTCGAGGTCATCTCACCCGGAGACTAAAGGCTACAGCCAAATATAAAGACTACGGTCATATGAAGAGGCTACGACATAAAGGATGCTTGCTCGGAGACGTCCGACTTCTGCCACAAAACTAAGGGCCTTCAAAATCTTCAAAAAACCCGGTTAAATCAGGCTACCCTCGGCATAAGCAAATGGGCTTTGATAATATCAACTCCAGACAATGTGAAGGCTTCAAATAAATCAGCCTTCGTCAGAACCTGACGAGGTTCTCAATTATCGTCATATATCGACTCGTCATCTAGGTTCCTATCAATCGAACCATCGAAACGTTGGACGAATATAAAAACATGACAAAGCATAACAAAATTTGTAAAAGTCTTTAGCCAAAAAGGGGGATATTGTAGCCATTTTAGAGGTCGAATTGACCCAATGTTATAAGAGCCTAAGGGCCAATATGTAAGAGCCTAGGGGCCAACCTAAAGAGCCTAAGGGCCAACCTAAAGAGCTTAAGAGACACCCTAAATAACCTAAGGGACAAATTGAAAAGAGCCTAAGGGCCGATGTTTTAAAACCTAAATGTCAATACCTAAAGAACTTAATGTACAAAGAACATTGTGCTCGAGACATCATGTAAGTTTGGACTAGAAAGTTCCAAGATAAATATTATCTCAAAGATCAAACCCTACGTGGTCACTTATTATCGGTCATCGATCAAAGCACAAAAACCTAAGGGTTTTATATCCTAAGTCCAACACATCGGACTGATCATCAACAACACCAAATCTCAAAAGCAAAGACAAAGGAAAAATGGAAATTAACGTAAAGACGAAGAGCGAAGATGAAACAAAAAATTCCTTTTATATATCGAAATGGTGTTCACCAAAGTACAATTATAGAAGCTCCCACATAGAACCCTTACACAAAACAGGAAACAATAGTAGCAGAATCTTCTGTTGGTGCCTCTTCCCCCTCGGGGACTTCATCTTCGTCTTTACCACTCTCCGAGCTACTAATAGAATCCTTGTCGGGAATTATCAGTACAACCGACTGTTCCTCTAAGGCTTTAACTTTCTCGATCTCGGCAGAAAGATCAAATCCTTTAGCGAGTATCTCTTCGAGAGCCTGCCTTCGAGATTCTAATCGAGCATGATCAAGAGCATGAGTTAGCTCTAGTTTGGCTTCAGCGGATACTTTCTTAGCCCGAGCATTTGCAGCAGCAGCATCAGTCTGATACGAGAACATGAGGGCATCTACTTCGGACATCATTTTGGACAACTCGTTAGCCGATTCAACATGAAGCTCCGTATAACGGAACCTTTCTCTTTTTTCACCTTGAAGTTGGTGCTTAGCCGAGGTCAGTTTCTCTCGAAGAGTGTCCTTCTTGGAGGCTACCTCATCCATACATTGCTTTAGTCCGAGGATCTCCCCCACCAGGTCATCCTTCTGCTTGAGCTGCAAGAGTTGAATTGAGGCATTAGAACACGAAAATATGTTTATAACAAGCCCTCAAATACTATGTTAACTGCTCGATAAAATCAACCCATTCTCGAGATGCCTCATACGAACGGGCTCGAAGGTCCTTAAGTTCCCCATTTTTCGGACATAAAGGGCCTTGAGGTCATCATGTTCCAACGTGAGCTTCCTAAGCTCGTCTTCACATCGAGACAGCTCTGCCCGAGACTCGGAGAAAGCCTGGTCATAGAGCATCACAACCTGGTCACGAAGAAAAGAAGTTAGATAGGCACAAATTAAATCTCAAACATAGGTGCTAAAAGACAAAATATACTTTCGTTCTAAGCCTATCAGCCTCTTCGAATATAAACGAGGCACCGAGGTCGGGGCCCTCTTCAATCCCAGCAAGGAATTCCTCGAATATTTCATTCACCCTGTGGGAAGCCCCCGCTTCAGGAGTCTCCATGTCCTGGGCATCCCGTATTTGCCCTTCAGAAAATTATGGGCCTTGGGGAGAGTCACCCACGTAGACCACCCCGAGTGGATCGATCGGGGCCTTATCTTTACTTTGAGGAGCTTTGGAGTGGTTCCTTCGGATCTTCGACTGAGTACTTTTCATCACAAGGTGAATTCTGGTCATCAGCAGGTTCTGGGACTGGGCCCGAGCTCCCTTCGAAGATCCTCCTAGCTCGAGATCGAACCACCTCGGCAGCTTTCGATGCAGTAACCTTTGAAGCATAGGTGCCGTTTTCCCTCCGAGTTACTAACGGGAAGGCATCGCCTTCACCCTCAGTCTCATCTACTTCTTCAACCTCAACATGAAGGCTCGACGCAGCTTCATGAGTCAAAGCCACTGTGTCAGCCTTAAGGTTTCGAGCTTTGGCCTTTTTTGGTTTCGGGGACTCCGCCGGCGTCTCCCTATTTCTCTTCTTATCCTTGGCGGGTTTTGGGGTATCCATTTTGCCAGGCGGGGGCGGCCTCATTGAAATGGATTCCCCTGAGGCCTACAAAAGAACAAAGGGTTATGTGTGCTACCTTTCATTAATAAATTAAAAAATGACACTAATTAAAGCTCACAATTGTTTTTTGCCTCCCATCGACCTTTAGCCAAATCACGCTAGAAGCGCTCAACATATGTGGAGGGGGAGTCTAGTTGTCGAATCAAGATTCCATTCGACTGGGGTACCACTCGACAACTGCACCATCGAAAGAGAGTTAATTCAAACGGAAGAAAAAACATTTTACTAACGTAGCGTGTTCGATGAGTCGACACTTACGGTTCATATTCCATTCTTCTGGGAATGGTATCTTCTCAGCAGGAATTATGTAAGAGGTTCTGACTCGAACGGACTGTCTCATCCATCCTCGGTCCTTATCTTCGTCGATGCTAGCAAAGAAAGACTTCGAAGTTTGACGTTTAATTTTAATCAGGCGACCTCCATAAAAATGAGGGTTGTACAGTCTAGTCAGATGGTCGAAGGTGAAAGGCATCCCCTCGAACATGTTTGAAAAGTACCTAATTAGGTAAATTATTCCCATAAGGAAGGATAGATTTGTCCAAGCGTCACTCGATATTGTCTACAAAAGTTGAGGATCATTGAATATATCGGTGGCGAGGATGGCCCTATGGGACCTAAGGTGAATGGGTATATGTATACGCTAAGAAAACTAGCTTTGTGAGTGGCTATGTCCTCTTTAGGTGAAGGGATCTCCACTTGTACCGCCTCCCCCCGATGGCAATAAACCTTCACCTTTCCAGTTTTGGTTATCCGACCAATATATCTATACATGGGTTCACATCGTCCTGCAACCGAGGAAGGTCTTTTGACCTTTAAATCATAAGAAGTTTCACAAGGCTCGTACACTCCTCTACACGGGGAGGTATTACCGTTTTTCTCTTAGACGAATGTGATGATGAAGGAGGTTGCTCTTTTGGGGGAATTGTCTTAGAGGTTTTTGCCATGTTTTGTGAAATTTCAGAATATTAAGAAGAAATTGTTTAAGAGATGAACGCAAAGGAAGAACAAATGCAGAGAAAAATTAGTTAAGGTTTGAAGGCGTTGTAGAAAGTAAAATATTGAGGAGTGAAGGATTAGGGTATTTATAGGGGTCATATAAGCGTGTTGTAGAAGTTAAAATGGCGGCTCATAGTTATCGATTGGTGGGTTTTTTGAGAAAATTGCAAACACGACCTCTACACAACCTTTCAGTGACCCCAATCGCTGAAATCACATGGATGACATCATGATGAGGATATCTAAGGGTCAATAATTCAAATTGTTTCTTATCATTTCATTCCAAGAAACGCAGGGACTATCTGTATACGGCCAAAATTGGAGGAGTCCGATTTTGAGGTCTCTAGTACGCCGAGTCCGAGCTCGAAGGGTTCAAAGTAAAGTTCAAATCGATTGCAGAACATACACTTCGAGAAGGTATGTCGAGGACCCATCACAACCTACCTCGAGGCATTACCAAATCGGTGACAGTAAAGAAAAAGCAAGAAATTCCCAATGACACGTGGTTAGGACTGATATGGTCTGCAAGGGATAGTACAAATCCGTACTATGCCATTATAAAGTAGTACAATTAGTATTCTTTGTCATAATTAGAAATGTACCATATTAGGGTTTTTCCCCTCGTATATAAAGGGGACCCCAATCATTTGTAAAGGCAAAATTTTCACTACAACAGAACATTCCACTTAGCTTTTATCGTTTAATGTGCTCAATATATTTTCTCAGCTTTATTGTTCTTCATTCATTCTTCTTTATTTATTGTTCTTCATGTATTGTTCTTGATCCACGGCCATCGACTAATGTAGAGACCCTCGGGGCTGTCGAACTCGAGGCCCCTAACCCCTTGACAACATTGGTTTTTCTATCATTTCTCCCTACTTACACTTACCATTTCTTGATTATTTACTAGTATTGAAATAAATCACATATTTTTAGAACCACAAATCAAGTATATTTTTTAACACTATTTTCGAGGTAAATAGAGCGGTTCTCCATTCTTGGCGCTCTATTGAACAAATTGACGCAGAAAGCAGTTAAGTTCAAGTGGTCTGATACATGTGAGAGGAGCTTCCAAGAATTGAAATCAATCATGACTACGGCGCTGGGGTTGTCCCTGGCAGAGGGTACGGAAGGGTTTTTGGTGTATTTCGATGCTTCAAGGATCCGTATTGGGTGTGTATTGATGCAACATGGTAAGGTTATAGCATATTCTTTAAGGCAACATAAGAACCATGAAAAGAACTATCCAACTCACGACTTAGAACGTGTAGCGTGGGTTTTTGCATTTTAAATTTGGTGTCATTATTTGTATGGAGTCCATTTAGATGTATTGACGAACCAAAAGAGTCTTCAATACATTTTAGACAGAAGGAAATGAATTTGAGGCAGAGAAGGTAGCGTGAATATCTCAACGCTTATGACAGCGACATATTGTATCATTCGGGGAAAGCTAATTTGGTGGTAGATGCTCTTAGTTGGAAATCTATGGGTAGTTGGGCTCACTTGCAGGCATGTAAGGCCCTTGCCCCGGGAGGTTCACCAGTTGGCCAGTTTGGTAGTTCGTCTTGCAGACTCTAGTGAATGGGGACTGATTGTGCGGAATTGGGCAGAATCATCGCCTGTGATGGAGGTCAAGGAGAAGCAATATAATGAACCAGTGTTGTTGTAGCTGAAGAAAGGGATTCATAAACATAAGTCTACAAATTTTTCTCTTGGCTTGGATGACGGTACATTACGATACTAAGTGTGACTATGTGTTCAAAACGTAGATGGTATTCGGGAAACAATCATGGCAGAATCTCATACTTCTAGGTATTACGTGCACCCAGGTACTACAAAAATGTATCATGACCTCAAGGAAGTTTATTGGTGAAATGACACGAAGAGGAGTGTGGCGGACTTTGTGGAAAAATAATCAAACTGCCAACAAGTGAAGGCCAAGCATCAAAGGCCCGGTGCGTTAGCACAAAGTTTAGAAATTCCAATATGGAAATGGGAAATGATTAATATGGATTTTGTGTTAGGATTACCACGCGCTCTGAAAAAGTTCGACTCAATTTCACTTCTCACCAATTAAATCGATCGACACCTACGGAACAATATGTTCAATTGTATATGAAGGAAATAGTCAGGCTTCATGGCACTCCTGTTTTCATCATTTCCTATGAAGGGGCCCAGTTCACTTCAGCATGGTTTGTCTATGCAGGTACAACAGAGCGGACTATTCATATGCTTGAGGACTATTTAGACACTTATGGAAATATTGTGTGCTTGTGTTCTTGACTTCAAGGGTAGCTGGATGATCATTTGCGGCTCATATAATTTGCTTATAACAACAACTTCCATGTCACTATTCACGCCGTTTGAGGCCTTGTATGGTAGAAGATGTAGATCTCCCATTAGATGGTTCTAGGATTGAGAAGCTGAACTAATAGGACTATACCTTGTGCATCAGGCTATGGAGAAGGTTAGGATCATAGAAGAATCATTGAAGACTGCTCAGAGTCATCCAAAATCTAATTCAGATGTTCGCCGTGGAGACTTAGAGTTCATATAATATGATTGGGTGATATTTAAGTTATATTCGATAAAGGGAATCAAATGGTTTGTAAAGAAGGAAAATTATATTCGTGGTATGTCGGGCCATATAGAATCCCTCAAACGATAGGTCAGGTAGAGTACAAGCTTGAGCTGCCACCTGAGATGTTATTAGTGCATCATGTATTCCATGTGTCCATGTTGAAGAAGTTAGTTAGAGATTCGTCCCCTATTTTTCCGGTTGAGGCCATAGAGGTTAGTGAAGAACTGTCTTATGAAGATATTTCGGTTGCTATTTTTGATAGACAGGTCAGAAAGTTGAGAAACAAAGAAATTGCATCCGTGAAGGTATTATGGAGAAACTAGTGAGTTGAAGAAGCTATTTGGGAAACCGAGAATGAAATGAAGAAGAAGTACCCTCATTTTATTAAATAGCCATGTATTAGTTATATGAAGTATTTTCCCTTCAATTTTGTATCACTTGTTCAGCTAATGTAAAGATATTTATTTGTTAGCTACATGTCCCTTACGAGGCCTCAGTTGGTATTGTTTTGCGTTCTTTTGTGTTGTTTGGTCATATATTTGTGTTGTTAAGGTGTGTTTCTGAGGCTCTCTGGCAGGTGGATAGGCCTAATTATAAAGGAAACTCCCAAAAATTTCAGAAAATTTAGGAGTTGGCCAATATTGGGGCTAGTGTGTGGGGTATAGCTGAAGATGTATAATGTCACGCCCCGAAATCCCACGGTCGGGACGTGTTGGAATCTAACGTTGAAATCGCTAGACAAGCCAACGTATATAAATAAACTAAAATAATAATCTCAATTTCAAAGAATAAGCTAAAACATATTGCAATTAATCAGCGGAATAAATACGGTCTCAAGCTAAATAAGGACATCAAAATACAACAACACGTAAATTTTTCCAAAACATGGAGTCACAAACTCACAAACTGTCTATAAGAGAGCTAAATATAAAACTGAAAGGAAATACATGTTTGCCTCTGAAACTGGAGGAAAGATAAGACATAATCGAAGACGAAGGGATGGAAGATAGGCCAAGGCCCACGAATGCCAGCGGGTATACCTTGAAGTCTCTATGATAGCTGGAGGACACTCCCACTAATGATGTCCTTCTGATCCGGCTGCATAATCTGTAGAACATAATGAAGTGCAGGTGTAGCATCAGTACAACCGACCCCATGTACTAAGAAAGTGCAGAGCCTAACCTCGGCGAAGTAGTGACGAGGCTAAGACACGACAACAATGTGTACATATGCAGTTCAATAATATAGCATAAACTAAACAATAATACAATTATGGGGAAAACATGCTGGGGGGTAAGAGATGGAAAATACTGAATGAAAGAAACGAAAACAACAGTCTGAAATATTTGAAAATAATCACGGGAAATGACAACACAAATTAAACAGTAAAAGATGCGGCACGGCATGTCCCATCGTGCATAATAACAATGTAAAACAAGGGCTGATACCAGCTTCCGTGTAAAAACACAGTGGCATTGTGAGTTGTGGAACTTGGCACCAAATACTATTAACCTAAAAATATGGAAATATAGAATTAGAAATTATGTGATCCTTACTTAGTGTTTATTTTGTATGTATGTGAAACACTTATTAATTATTATGCATGCCCTCTCTTTGTTTCACTGTTCATTCTACTAAGATTGGTGTTTGCCCTTACATACTAGTACTATTTGATAGTACTAACGTCCCTTTTGTCGGGGGCGCTACATCTTTGAATGGATGTGTAAAGACCCGTAACATTTATCTTGTTTAAGATAATGCCCGAATGAGTCCCCGAAATGTTTTATTGTGGAAATATTTAGAATGAACCTTAATTGGGTAAAGATTACCCGAGGACTTAAAGAATAAAACTTTCCAGAAAGTAGGTATTATGCGACGCACTATGCGATCGCATAACATGTATGCAGACCGCATAATGGTTGCATACCTGGGCAGTGTGTTTTGAATTTTTGCCCATCTTGAGGGACACTTTGCGGTCAATTCTGCGGACCGCATGTCAGGAATTTGATCGCATTATTGTGTCAAGCTCCTATTTTTCTAATCTTAAAACCCCAACCCCAGTTCATTAAAACACTCCTCTCCTTCATTTTTAACCAATTTCTGAACAAAATTAGAGAGGAGAGAGGGTTCTAGAGAGAGAAAGGTTAATCTTCATCAATTGGGTTTTCAAAGTCACTCAGGCCGGGAAATTTTGAGTAATCATCTTTTTCTTCATTTTATCAGGTAAGAATCCCCAACCCCTTTTCATTAGTTTTTAGGTTTAAGCAAAAAGGGGACTCTCATGAATTGATTCTTGAAAATATAAGTTGATACCTTGCATGCATGCTCATTAATGTCCATAATCGAGCAAAAGGAAGTGGGTCTAGGTATGATTCACAAAGAAGGGGTGGTAGTCTAATAGGGTAACATAGTATTTAATAAAATGCTAAAAAGAGTTTAAATCGAATGCATGATTTCTAATTCTGAGTTGAATATGTCTAATTGTGAACTGGATTGACGATACTAGTTGGTTCGGTGATTTATGAGTGAAAGTTAAAAAGGTATTTTGACCCCACATGGCTAACATTAACCTTTGTAGACTCCACTTGTTAGGTCCGAGAATACGGCATGTGTACCTTGTTGAAAATATGTGGATTGATTGTTCAAATGTGTTGAGACGTAAGATTCTATTCTTTGATTGTCCTAGTTGATTGTCATACTACCATACTATATTAGGTTGTGAATAGTGTTTTGATGTGCCTGTCTTATTATGTGCAAAGCTCGTAAATTCCCGAAGTTATCGACATGAAAGTATGTGTTAATGCATGAAAGATTGTTGATGTACCCAAGTGTTGGAATGTATCTAATGGCTAAAAGCCGCGCGTGGAGAGTAATGGAAAATGGTATTGTGAATTGATGTAAATGAGTTGAACGATTATGGCAACACCGTGTACATGAATTACTGCTTGGTGAGAATTATGGTGCCTTGGGACCAAATAAATAAATTGTTGAAATGAACTTATGTTCCTTGAAACGATGATTCTTGTGATTTGATTGTTTGTGGTTGTTGTTACGAAAAATGACTGTCCGGTGGGATCGGGTTGCACGCTGCAACACAAAATAATAAGGATAATGAGTTGAGAGGTAATAAGGGCGACCGAGGAAATAAGGGTGGCCGAGATAATAAGAGAGGCCGTGGTAATAAGGACGGAATGTGATCATTTTCACTATTAAAATGAAAAATCTATGAAACACGATGGTGTGAGGTAATAAGGGAGGCCAAGGGAATAAGGGTGGCCGAGGTAATAAGGATGGCCGAGGCAATAATGATGGAATGTGATCATTATCACTATTGAAATGAAAATCGGGAAAGAACTTGAATATGGTGATGTTGAAAGAGGAGAAAGAGACATTATGAGACTTGTTGACTTTGGTTGCTTCTTTCCATGTGCATTGATTGGTTGGTTCTATTACTGTCTGCTATCTGTATATTGTTTGCCGGTGAAGCTACATTTTCTTATATGAGTGTAGGTGGTTTTGCAGCGGGTAATTCAGCCCACCGTCAGTAGTGCCTCCTCTCCTTTCCGTCAGATGTTCTGGTGAGCCCCACTTCCTCCCGGTGCCACGGGTGGTGCATGTTGCCTTATTTTGAGTTTATGGTGTAGTTTAAGGTATAGCCGGGGCCTTTTTGCCGGCAAGTATTATATAAATCGTTTGTATTCATAGAGGACCCGTTGACACAATATGGGTAGTGTACGTATGTATTTTGGGTAAGTAATGGTACGGTTCGGAATCATGATCCACGTTGGTAAATGTTGTATGTATTTTGTAAGCATTTGGTATCATACATTGGTAATGCTAAAAAGTAGAAATGAATTCAAGTTGTAAGTTTATGCCTAAGTTATAAATGGTTATTTCCCATGAATAATGTATATTGAAATGACGGGCTAACGCGTGGGATGGGGAAAGGCAAATCAGGTTCGCTTGACTGGGTTCATTCGGTTAGGCACTGGTATCAGAGCCTAAGGTTTTTATAGTGTCATATGATGTCTCGAAGCCATGTCTAGTAGAGCCCTTCTTATCGGTATGTTATCGACCACATCCAAAAGTAGAGGGCTATATGGACATATAGGAAACACCCTTTTCATTTTTATTCTATATCGTGCGGTGAAGTGGAAAGTGAAAATATTCTTGTCTAACTCGTGCTCTGTTCCAATTTTTTGAGTAATGTAACCAAAGAAGAGAGCTCGACTCGGCCTAGAGGCCAATGCCACCCCAAGTGTGACTGTGAATTATGTACCTAATGGTGCGGGTGAGAGCGAATCCCCGACTTTTAATCCACCTGGCCTTTCTGTTCCAGACCAGAGTGTTCCTATTCCTGCTGCGGCGGAGTGTGTTGCGACCCCTTGCGCTAGTATTCCTGATCCTTCTTCAATTCTAGCTTCAGCTGCCGGTACTTCTGAATGGGACCTCAGGGGAGCCGTTCATATTTTGACTCAGTTAGTGGCCGCTCAGGCCCAAAGATCTCATGCGGCCCCTGTGCCCTCTAACGGACAAGGAGATTCCGCCGGTTCCAGAGTCAACCACTATATGGGGTTGGCCCCTCCATAGTTCTCAAGCATTGATCTAGAGGCTGACCCGCAGGATATTATAGATAAGATGTGCAAAACACTTCGGGTTATGAAGGCAATAGAGACAGAGGGGGTTGAGTTAGCATCTTACAGGTTGAGGGAAGAAACTTATTCATGGTTTGAGATATGGGAAAATTCCCGTGGGGAGGGAAGTCCTCCGGCGAGATGGAATGCGTTCGTTGATGCTTTCATGGATCATTTCATGCATGTTGAAGATATGGCAGCCCGTGCTATGAAGTTTGAGGTTCTCAAGAAGGGTAATATGAGTGTGTGGGAGTACCACATGGAGTTCGTGAGATTGTCCAAGTATGGTCCTCAGTTTGTATCAACTATGGGTGCCAGAATTCGACGGTTTGTTTAGGGCCTCAGTCCCTTGGTTGTGAATAAAGCTGCTACAGCTACCTTGCACTCGGACATGAATTATGGTAAGATAGTGGGATTCGCCCTCACCACAGAGGCTAGGAAATTGAAGATAAGGTCGAAGAGGGAGAGTATTAGCATGGCCCAGTCAGCGGGCCACTCGGGGAGCTCAGTTGGAGGAGGGAGACAAGTTCAGGGGAGAGGACCATCAGGGCCATCCCTGTCTTATGCTCAGTCCTCATCCAGTGCACCGCCATCAGTGTCCCGTTATCAGAAGGGCCAACGCTGGGGACCAGGATCAGAAAGTAGGAGACCACATCAGTCCGGTCGTCCAAGATGGAGGTTCCATACCGAGCCTTGTTACATGGATATCCCGGTATGCTACGGGTGTGGGATGAGAGGTCATATTCGGCGGGATTGCCGTGCACCTAGTCAGGGCATGGGTAGTGGTTTTGCTTAGCCGTTCGGTTCTTCATTCACCCCATCTGCTATACGTCCTCCAGCTCCAGCAGGGCGTGCTACATTTAGGGGTGGGATAGAACCCTATTAGCTCCATGAGTCGTTCTCTGTGTCGACTCCAGACGGTGAGTCCATTACAGCCGCACGAATCTATAGTAATTTTGTTGTCACGGTGTGTGGCTGAGATACCACGGCCAATCTTATCGAACTGGGGATGGTATATTTTGATGTTATCAAGGGAATGGATTGGCTTTACTCGTGCTTTGCTAAACTCGATTGCCAAACAAGAATTATGAGGCTAGAGTTTCCCAATGAGTTAGTTATTGAGTGAAAAGGGAATGGTGCGGTGCCAAAGGGCAGGTTCATTTCCTACCTTAAGGCCTCGAAGATTATTAAAAAGGGTTGTGTTTATCATTTGGTCCGGGTTGCGGACACCACTTAAGAAGTGTCTGCCCCCGAGTCCATCCCTGACGCGAATGAGTTTCTTGAATTATTTTCGGACGAGCTTCCAGGGATTCTTCCAGATAAAGAGATCGATTTTGGGATTGATGTATTGCTAGATACGCAACCAATATCTATTCCACCATACCGAATGGTGCCAGCAGAGTTGAGGGAGTTAAATGAGCAGTTGAAAGACGTATTAGATAAGGGGTTCATTCGACCGAGTGTATCGCAGTGGGGCGCTCCGGTTCTTTTCGTCAGGAAGAAGGATGGGTCGCTTCGGATGTGTATTGATTATCGGCAGCTCAACAAAGTCACTATCAAAAACAAGTATCCATTGCTCTGGATAGATGATTTGTTTGACCAATTGCTCGGTGCGAGGTTTTTCTCCAAAATTGAATTGCGGTCGGGGTATCAACAGTAGAACATCATAGAGCAGGATATTCCTAAGACCGCTTCAAAACTCATTATGGCCATTTTGAATTTTTGGTAAAGTCCTTTGGACTGACCAATGCTCCAGCGGCTTTCATGGATCTTATGAATCGGGTTTTCAAACTGTTTCTTGACTCCTTCATGATTGTTTTTATTGATGACATCCTTGTCTACTCGTGGAGTCGGGACTATCATGCTAATCACCTCCGGACAGTTCTGCAGACTCTTCATCAGCACCAATTGTATGCCAAGTTTTCAAATTGTGAATTTTGGTTGGAGTAAGTCGCATTTTTGGGTCATGTTCTTTCCAGGGAAGGGATTAAGGTCGATCCCCAGAAGATCGCATCGGTGAAGGATTGGCCTAGACTGACGACCCCGGCAGAGATTTGCAGCTTCTTGGGTCTAGCTAGGTATTATCGGAGGTTTGTGGAGGGATTCTCTAACCTCGCCTCCCCATTGACTAAATTGACGCATAAAGCGACTAAGTTCCAATGGTCCGACGCTTGTGAGAAGAGCTTTCAGTAGTTGAAATCAAGGTTGACTTCTGCACCGGTGTTAACTTTGCGAGAAGGAACGAAGGGATTTGTGGTTTATTGGGATGCTTCAAGGGATGTGTGTTGATGAAACAGGGGAAGGTTATAGCCTATGCTCCAGGCAACTCAAGAATCACGAGAACAATTATCCGACGCATGATTTAGAACTCGCGGAAGTTGTGTTTGCATTAAAAATCTGGTGGCATTATTTGTACGGGGTCCATGTGGATGTGTTATCAAATCACAAGAGTCTCTAATATTTGTTCAAGCAGAAGAAGTTGAATTTAAGGAAACGACGATGGTTAGAATTGCTGAAGGATTATGATATGAACATTTTGTACCATCCGGGAAAAGTAAATGTTGTGGCTGACGCTCTCAGTCGGAAATCTATGGGTAGCCTGGCTCAATTGGAGGAAGATCGTAGGACGTTGGCTCGGGACGTTTGTCAATTGGCTAGTCTGGGGGTCTATCTCTCGACCTCAGACAAGGGGAAAGTCATGGTGGGTTATGGGGCAGAGTCGTCACTTGTAGCGGAAGTTAAGGAAAAGCAGTATATGTATCCAGCATTGGCACAGTTGAAGGAGGCAGTTTTAAATAGCAAGATTTTGGCATTTTCACTTAGTAGCGATGATGGTGTTTTACGGTGCCAGAGAAGGCTATGTGTTCCTGATGTGGATAATCTTTGGAAGAGGGTGATGGCGGAAGCTCACATTTCTAGGTATTCCGTGCACCTAGGTTTTACGAAAAAGTATCAAGACCTCCGGGAAGTTTATTGGTGGAGCGGTATGAAGAGAGGTGTGGCAGACCATGTATCTAAATGTCTGAATTGTCAGCAGGTGAAGTCCGAGAATCATAGGACCCGTGGGTTAACTCAGCTTATGGAAATTTGAATGTGGAGATGGGAAATGATCAACATGGATTTAGTAGTAGGTTTACCTCGCACAAGGTGCAAGTTGGACATGATTTGGGTGATAGTGGATCGACTAACGAAATCAGCTCATTTCTTGCCAGTAAGGTCTACTGATATGCAGAACAGTACGCTCAATTGTATATCAAGGAAATAGTCAGGATTCATTGTACTCCAGTTTCTATTATTTTAGATCAAGGAACCTAGTTCACGGCTAATTTTTGGAATAAATTTCAGCAAGGTTTGGGTACTTAGGTAAATCTCAGCACGACTTTCCATCCACAGACTGATGGTCAGGCACAGCGGACTGTTCAGACGCTTGAAGATATGTTACAAGATTGTATGTTAGACTTCAAGGGTAGTTGGGATGATCATTTACCGCTTATCGAATTTGCTTACAATAACAACTTTCACACTAGTATTCAGATGGCCCCATTCGAGGCATTGTACGGAAGAAGGTGTAGATCTCCGATTGGGTGGTTCGAGGTTGGTGAGGCAGAATCGTTAGGGTCAGATCTTGTGCACCAAGAGTTGGAAAAAGTCAGAGTCATTCGAGAGAGGATGAAAATCGCTTAGAGCCATAAAAAATCCTTTGCAGATGTTCGTCGAAGAGAATTGGAATTCCAGGTAAATGATTGGGTATTCTTGAAGGTATCTCCCATGAAGGGAGTGATACAGTTTGGAAAGAAAGCGAAATTGAGCCCAAGGTATGTCGGGTCATATCAGATTGCTCAAAGGATAGGACGAGTGGCTTATAGGTTGGAATTAACCCCTGAATTGTCATTAGTGCACCCGGTGTTCCACGTGTCTATGTTGAAGAAAGTGGTTGGTGATCCATCAACCATCGTGCCGGTTGAGATTATGGAGGTTAATGAAGAATTATTGTATGAAGAGGTTCTGATTGCTATTCTAGATAGACAAGTTCGTAGATTGACGAACAAAGAAATTGCTTCAAGTAAAGTATTGTGGCGAAGTCAGCACGTTGATGAAGCCACGTGGGAAACGGAAAATGATATGAAAGAAAAATATCCCTATTTGTTTGAGAAAATCTAGTAGAATTCGTCAGAACTGTCATCTCTAAGAAAATTATATTTTATGTTCAGTTTTGTGCAAAGGCACCTCATATTCCCCTAATTGCCTTATTGTTGTAATTTCCCAATGTTGCTGAAACTAGACCCCCTGTTACTATTTGGGTAGTGTGCAAGCGTTGAAGTAAATGAAAGTTTTGTGGAACTTATGTGTTAGGCAAGTGATTAATGGTAGTGTAGGTTGGTAACGATTAATTGAAATGAATATGATATATTGAGGTTATTGGGTGGTCTGGAACTCATTAAAATGACCAAGTTATGTGCAAAAATGTGAATCATGTGTAAATTTGTGGTATTGAAAGGAAGAACTATTTGTAGTTGACAAAACGATTGGATATTCGCAAATTGTTGAGGTAACAACACTGTGTGTGAGTTATTGGGTGATTAAAAATGTGTAATGGTGCTTGGAAATGTGTTTTGGGGGCTCCCTGGCAGGTAGATAGGTCTAATTACAAAGAGAACTCTCGCGAAATTTTTCTAAAATATTTGAGTTAGTGAAAGTCTGGAAGTTGCATATCATGCTTTCAAAACTAATTGATTTCCAAAATCCTCATTCGAGGACGAATGATTTTAAGGGGGGGGGGGGGAGGGCCGATGTAAAGCCCCGTAAAATTGTTCTTGTTTAAGATAATGCCCGAATGAGTCCCCGAGTTGTTTTATTGTGGAAATTTTTAAAACGAACCTTAATTGAGTAAAGAGTACCCCAGGACTTAAAGAATAAAAATTTCCAGAAAATAGGTGTTATGCGATGCACCATGCGATCGCATAACGTGTATGTGGACCGCATAATGGTCGCATACACAGGCAGATCACTATCCCATTTGAGGTCAACTATGCGGTCCAATATGCGATCGCATTCGATTCTGCGGACCGCATAGTTGTCGCATTCTTGCCCGTTGATTTTGGTGAGGTAGGTTATGCGACGCACTATGTGATCGCATAACGTGTATACGGATAGCATAATGGTCGCATACCGCATTCCTGACCGCATTCTTGTGTCGGGCTCCTATTTTTCTAATTTTAAAAACCCGACCCCAGTTCATTAAAACACCTCTCCCCTTCATTTTTAACCACTTTCTGCACAAAATTTGAGATAGGGGAGAGACGGTTCTAGATAGAGAATGCTTCATCTTCATCAATTGGGTTTTCAAAGTCACTCATGCAGAAAAATTTCGAGTAATTATGTTTTTCTTCATTTTATCAGATAAGAATCCCCAGCCCCTTTCCATTAGTTTCCAGGTTTAAGCAAAATGGGGACTCTCATGAATTGGTTCTTGAAAATATAAGTTGATACCTTGCATGCATGCTCATTAATGTCCATAATCTAGCAAAAGGAAGTGGGTCTGGGTAAGATTCCCAAAAAAGGGATGGTAGTCTAATGGGGTCACATAGCATTCGATAAAATGCTAAAAAGATTTCAAATCGTATGTGTGATTTCTAATTCTTAGTTGAATATGTTTAATTGTGAACTAGAGGGACGTTACTAGTCAGTTAAGTGATTTTTGAGTGAAATTTAAAAAGGGATTTCGACCCCAGGTATGTATGGCTAACTTTAACCTTTCTAGAATCCACTTGTTGGGTCCGAGCATACGGCATGTGTACCTTCTTTAAAATGTGTGGATTGATTGTTCAAATGATTTTCCTAGTTGATTGTCATACTATCGTGCTATATGAGGTTGTTAATAGTGTGTTGATGTGCCTGTCTTATTATGTGCAAAGCTCGTAAATGCCCGATGGTATCGATATGAAAGTATGTGTTAATGCATGAAATATTGTTGATGTACCCAAGTATAGGAATGTATATAATGGCTAAAAACCGCGCATGGAGAGTAATAGAAAAAGATATTGTGAAATTATGTAAATGAGTTGAACGATTATGGCAACACCGTGTACATGAATTATTGCTTGGTGAGAATTATGGTGCCTTGGTCCCAAATAAATAAATTGTTGATATGAACTTGTGTTCCTTGAAACGATGATTCTTGTGACTTGATTGTTTGTCGCTGTTGTTACAAAAAATGTCTATCGGGTGGGATCGAGTTGCACGCCGCAACACAAACTAATAAGGATAATGAGTTGAGAGGTAATAAGGGTGGCCGAGGAAATAAGGGTCGCCGAGGTAATAAGGGAGGCCGGGATAATAAGGTCGAAATGTGATCATTACCACTATTGAAATTAAAAACCTATGAAACTTGATGGTGTGAGGGAATAAGGGTGGCCGAGGTAATAAGGGTGGCCAAGGCAATAAGGATGGAATGGTGATCATTATCACTATTGAAATGAAAATCGGGAAAACTCTTGAATATGGTGATGTTGAAAGGGGAAAAAGAGAGGTTGTGAGACTTATTGACATTGGTTGATTCTTTTCATGTGCATTGATTGATTGGTTTTATTACTCTCTCTTATCTGTGTATTGTTTGATTGTACTTGGGATGAAGTTTGTTCATAGATACTAGTACTTTTCCATAGTACTAACGTCCCTTTAGTCGGGGGCGCTACATTTTGTTATATGAATGTACCTGGTTTTGCAGCATAATTCAGCCCACCGTCAGTAGTGCCTCCTCTCCTTTCCGTCAGTTGTTCTGGTGAGCCCCACTTCCTCCCAGGGCCACGGGTGGCGCATGTCGCCTTATTTTGAGTTTATGGTGTAGTGTAAGGTATATCCGGGGCCTTGTTACCGGCAAGTATTATATAAATATTTTGTATTTGAGTTTATGGTACGTTTTGGAATCGTGATCCATGTTGGTAAATGTAGTATGTATTTTGTAAGTATTTGGTATCATACGTTGGTAATGCTAAAAGTAGAAATGAATTCAGGTTGTAAGTTTATGCCTAATTTATAAATGGCTATTTCACATGAATAATGTATATTGAAATCACGGGGTAACCCGTGGGATGTGGAAAGGCAAATTAGGTTCGCTTGACCGGGTTCATTCGGTTAGGCACTGGTCTCGCCCCTCGATCTTTGGGCGTGATAGGATGTAGGTGGTTCTATCGCAGATAGCACATATCACAAGCAGTTGTGCTCACTTTCTCTTCTCAGAGCAGTCTTGGTCAGCTCCCATTTCTTCCAAGGGTCATGCAGTTCTTCTGTTGTATAAGTTTCCACATTTTTGTGTATAGTCGGGCCCTTGTTGCCGGCATTGTCATGTTGGTCGTTTGTACCATTAGAGGCTCTGTGATGTTTATGTGGGTCATGTATGGGTGTGGGGGTGGGCACTGGATCAAGTTGTATTTTGAAACACTTTTCCACTAAATTGTAATTTGTATGTACTTTTGGAAACTTAAATATGGCATAATGTATATAAGGAAAAATGAACTAGCAACGTTTATATATTTATATAACTGATCTCTCCCCTATTTAACAAATGTTGATGTTTTCTCTTTTCGGATTATGAATGATTAGGGTAGGAAATGTTTAATAGGCTTGCTCGATCGGGTTCACTCGGTTGAGTGTTTGTCGCGCTCCCCGAGGTTGGTGTGTAACAGTAAAATTATTTACTATATGAAATCACACTTTTCAATCTTTTTTATTTACAAAAATGTTCCACATAACATACCATATCCAATGTATATAACGGTATAAAGGTTTTTAAATTTACGGGTGTTACAATAACATAGTCACAAATTCTCTATAACCTCATAAATGGTCTTAATCCCTTCAAGCTCGTATGGATTACTACGACTCATCCTAATGTTAAAGTACGGGATGTAACATCCTTCCCCCCTTGGGAAACATTCTTTCTCGAATGTTAACTCTTAGAGATTTACAAAATTTTATCTAGAGTCTTCTTTGTAAACTAAACTAAAACCCAACCTCTATCTGATGTCTGGACTATTCACAACTTTTTGTACTTGAGTATCTTGTATCTTCTTCACGTTTACCTTGCTTATCTATCAATCTCGCATCGTATCTTCTATTTCTTTCACAACTTCCCTTCCACATAGGTGGAAATTATGCCTTAAAGCTCTAATATGATACCTGCACCTCTAGGCATACAAAATTTCGCGAAAGCTTCATATTAACTTTTTATGACTCAGCTCTATGGCACGATCTGGAAAAAAAAGAAGGGTAACATTTCCTAAATACCCTATAGCCTCTCAGTTATAAGTGTGGCATGCAACACACCCATAAGTGACACTCTACTAGGAATGGTTTTGTAGACTTCCTAGGACACGACCCACTCTTATACCACTTTGTCACGCCCCAAACCTAGGGAGGCCTGGCTTGAACCCGGCGCCGAGCTGGCCTGAGCGAACCACTCTGTAACTTATTTGTATTTGTTCTGTAACTATCATGGGCCAACATGGCCATAACTCGTAATGTATAACTATAAGTGGGCAAACATTGTATCAATGAACCATCCTTATTAAAACATGAATACATATGGGCCGTCAAGTCCTCTGACATACTATACAAAATTAACCACTATCTACAAAACCTCTAAGATTATGTGACATCAAATGAGAACGGGTACCGGCCTACCCATAGGTCTGTAGAAAAACCTTGACACGATGACTCATAGACTCGGTTGCACTCCTAATGAGGCGGAGTCTTATCCATCCTTCACTGAATGCTAATCTAGTTTACTATGAGGGCTCGACAAGTTAATTATATATACATGCAGGCATGAATTTCACGTCCCCAATAAAAGTACGTCACTGCGAATAATGTGTCACGCCCAAAAATTGAGGGGTAAGACCGGCGCCTAACCGAATGAACCCGGTCAAGCGAACCTGATTTGCCTTTCCTATCCCACGCATTACCCCGTGATTTCAATATACATTATTCATGTGAAATAGCCATTTATAACTTAAGCATAAACTTGCAACTTAAATTCATTTCTACCTTTTTACCATTCCCAACATATGATGCCAAATACTTACAAAATACATACATCATTCACCAACATGGATCACGATTCCAACCCATATGCTTACTACCCAAAATACACAAGTACATTACCCACATTGTGTCTACGGAGCCTCTACAAATATAAAAGATTTATATAGTACTTGCCGGCAACAAGGCCCCGTCTATACCTTACACTATACCATAAACTTAAGATAAGGTGACATGAGCCACTCGTGGCCCCCGGGAAGAAGTGGGGCTCACCAGAACAGCTGACGAAAAGGAGGAGGCACTACAGATGGTTGGCTGAATTACCTGTTGTAGAACCACCTACATTCATATAAGAAAATGTAGCGCCCCCGGCAAAAGGGACGTTACTACTGTGGAATAGTACTAGTATGTATGAAAAAACTTTATCCCAAGTATAATCTAACAGTACACAAGTAAGAAACAGTAATAGAACCAATCAATCAATGCACATGGAAAGAAACAACCAAAATCAACAAGTTGCACAATCTCTCCCTTTGCCCTTTCAACATCACCATATTCAAGAGTTTCCCCCGATTTTCATTTCGATAGTGATAATGATCATATTCCATCCTTATTACCTCACATCTCATCAAGTTTCACATATTTTCATTTCCATGGTGATAATGTTCACATTCCGTCCTTATTACCTCGGCCTCCCTTCTTCCCTCGGCCACCCTTATTACCTCGACCACCCTTATTACCTCACATCTCATTATCCTTATTAGTTCGTGGTGTGGCACGCAACCCGATCCCACCCGACGATCATATTTCCTAACAACAACCACAAAGAATCAAGTCACAGGAATCATAATTTTAAGGAACACAAGTTCATATCGACAATTTATTTATTTGGGCCCAAGGCACCATAATTCTCACCAAGCGTATTTCATGTGCACCGTGTTGTCATAATCTTTCAAATCATTTACATAATTTCATAATACCCTTTTCATTACTCTCCACGCATGGATATTAGCCATTATATATATATATATATATATTCCCACACATGGGCACATCAACAATCTTTCATTCATTAACACATACTTTCATATCGATACCCTCGGGCATTTACGAGCTTTGCACATAATAAGACAGGCACATCAAAACGCTTTTCACAACCTCATATAGCACGGTAGTGTGACAATCAGCTAGGACAATCAAAGAATAGAATCTTACGTCTCAACACATTTGAACAATCAATTCACAATATTCAACCAGGTACACATGTCGTATGCTCGGACCCAACAAGTGGATTCTACAAAGGTTAAAGTTAGCCATACATATCTGGGGTCGAAATCCCTTTTTAACTTTCACTCAATAATCACCGAACCGACTAGTACCGTCAATCTAGTTCACAATTAAACATATTCAACTCAGAATTAGAAATTATGCATACGCTTTGAACCCTTTTAAGCATTTTATAGAATGCTATGTGACCCCATTAGATTACCACCCCTTCTTTGTGAATCTTACCCCGACCCACATCCTTTTGCTAGATTATGGACATTAATGAGCATGCATGCAAGGTATCAACTTATATTTTCAAGAATCAATTCATGAGAGTCCAGTTTTTCCTTAAACCTAAAAACTAATACAAAGGAGCTGGGGATTCTTACCTGCTAGAATGAAGAAGATGATTACTCGAAATTTCCCGGCCTAAGTGACTTTGAAAACCCATTTGATGATGATGAAGCTTTCTCTCTCAAGAACCCTCTCTCCCCTCTCTCTAATTTTGTTCAGAAAGTGGTTAAAAAAGAAGGGGAGGGGTGTTTTAATGAACAAGGGTCGGGTTTTTAAATTATAAAAATAGGAGCCCGACACAAGAATGCGGTCATGAATGCGAATGCGATCGCATTCCTGACGTGCGGTCCGCAGAATCGACCATAGAGTGGCCCTCAAGATGGGCAAAAATTCAAAACGCACTGCCCAGGTATGCGACCATTATGCGGTCCGCATACACATTATGCGATCGCATAGTGCGTCACATAACCTCCCTCAAAAAAATCAATGGGCAAGAATGCGACAACTATGCGGTCCGCATAACCGAAATCCGTTCGCATATTGGGCCGCATAGTTGACCTCAAATGGGATAGTGATTTGCTTTTGTATGCAACTATTATGCGGTCTGCATACATGTTATACAATTGCATAGTGCGTCGAATAACACCTACTTTCTGGAAAATTTAATTCTTTAAGTCCCGAGGTACTTTTTACTCAATTACGGTTCGTTTTAAAAATTTCCACAATAAAACTACTCGGGGACTCATTCGGGCATTATTTTAAACAAGAAAATTTTACGTGTCTATACATAATGTACTGAGTATGTAAGGCAGAACTGAAACATAAAAACAAGTCAACATTAATTAAAGACACATAACAATCAACCTGAATCTCTGAAGTGCCACCATATATGCATACTTATACTTACATATATAATATTCTCTTTGAATATATTATCCATATCGTATGATGCATGACTGCCCAACTGATAAGTGGTAACTGCCCGACCGACCGTAGCGCGGTGGTAAATTCATGACTGACCGACCGACCGTAGCTCGGTGGTAAATGTATATGCATGACTACCCAACCGATGGTAAATAATGATACATAATTGCCCAGCCGGTGGTAACTGCCCCACCGGCCATAGCACGGTGGTAAAAGCATGAAGATGCATGTAACACTATATTATAAACATTAACATTTCAATCACATACCTCAATAAGGACTCAGGGACATACTTGGACATGCTTGAATATATATTTACGGGAATGAATAATATAGGCATCCTTAACTGCTAAGAGTAGAACCACTTATGGAATATTGTGTATGTATCGTTACATGGATCATGCCAAAAGAATGAAGTATCAACCTTAACATACATGCACCTATTTTCTTTGTAGAACCTTGGTCCACAGAATACCTAGAAGTGTGAGCATCGGTCATGGTTCCTTCCCCGAGACCATCTACATTCGGAACACATGGCCGCCCATGGTACCGTAGTATACCATCATCCATGCCAAGAGTAAAATCCATAGTTTTATGTTTATAAATCCCATACTTGAGTTGTACCAACAATGGATCATCGTACTGCTTCTCTTCAACTTCCACAACAAGTAATGATCCAACCCTATTTTCCACAATTACTCCTCCTTCATTAGAGCCTGAAAGACGAACTCCCAAGATAGATAATTGGTGAGCCACCCTGGCCAACGGCCTTTGACATGTTTCCAAGTGAGCAAAACTACCATAGATTTCTGTCTAAGAAAATCTGCCACAACATTGCCCTTCCACGGGTGATACAGAATATCGATGTCGTAATCCTTGAGTAACTCAGGCCATCTTCTCTACCTCAGATTCAACTCTTTTTGTTTGAAAATATGCTGAAGGCTCTTGTAGTCCGTGAATACATCCACATGAACCCCATACAAATAATGGCGCCAAATCTTCAATGTAAAAATCACCACCGCAATTTCCAATTCATATGTTGGATAGCACTTTTCATGATACTTGAGTTTCCTAGAACCTTAAGATATAACCTTGTTGTGTTGCATTAACACAGACCCACGCCCGATCCTCGAAGCATCACAATATATCACTAACCCAATTGTACCCTCTGGCAGGGTCAACACCGGCGTCGTAGTCAATCTCTATTTCATCTACTGGAAACTCCTTTCACAACCATCGGACCATTGGAACTTAACCGCTCCACAAATTTCTTGTATTACCCTGCTGATGTGCAGTAGAATTTTAACACCTTTGATAACAATTACATAGACTTTAGCTCGTCTTTCAAATCATTTTTAGTTAATTCTTATGAAGTTTTGGTGTTTGTAGTGCACGAGGCTTGAAGAACCAACAATATGGAAAATAAGTCAAAAATCCACGAAAGGGCAGAAATGCGGCAGGTGTACGAGCACAGAAGTGATTTGTGGACCGCAAACCTACCGCAGACTAAAGCAGTTTTTTTGGGCACCGAAGAGAAGAATATGCGGTCCATTATGCGGTCGCATAACACTTCTGCGTACCGCGTAATGACCGCACAATCATAACTAGAGATTTCTGCATAGCACTTTTTCAGTGAAGACCGCGGTCGCATAATTGCTATGCAGACCGCAAAATGGAAATGCGAAGGTGAATCGTAACGCATAAATAGATTTACTAGGGCTTTTGTGGGTAATCTAGTCTGAAAAAGAGGTTGCATTTAAGGAATTGAATACTCCATTATTTCAGAAGCTTTTGAAGAGAGAATCCTGTTCTTCTGCATGCCTTATGACTTTAATTATTTTTTTATCTTTTTCTTTTAGTATGAGTAGCTAGTTTAAATACTAAGGTTGTGAATCCTAAATTAGTGAAATGATAATGGGTGTTTACCATTAAATATATATATATATAATGGTTAGTTGATATTTATTCATTTCTCATGCTTCATTTATTCCTGGTGGTTGAAAACATTAACTAATTCCATTTTAGTCTTCCTTTACTTTGAAAAGTGGGTTAGGGTTTGGTAGAATTGAATATAAAAAACTCAAGGTTTTAAACCTTGCTTAATAGAATCGCTTAGGAATAAGTGGATATTTGGCATAAATTGATTATTCTTAATTGTAACTCTTTTATATTTGAAAAAATCATAAAGAGAGAATACTACTCTACTATTGGGAAATATTGAGTAGTCACATAGAAACCATTTGCATATCAAAGGACCTTCCATTAGAAACATATCATATTAACACCGATAGCATTACATTCCATCGAACGGGACACAACCTTGGTTTGTTCAATCAAAATAATTATATTCTCAAAAAAATAATAGTCTTCTTTACTACACATAATTACAATACTCTTTTTAAGCTAATGGAATATAATTACGATTTAAGTCAACTTTCAAACTATTCAAGTAATATTTTCACGCCTATTCCATGTGGGATTCGACCCCAACTTAGTTGGGTTATTATATTTGACAAAGACCGCCTTACACCATTTATTTAGGTGTAATTTTAGCGTATCAAATTTTGGCGTCATTTTCGGGGAATACGGTTTTAAAATTACTATTTAGTGTATGCTTTACTTTACATTTTTTTCTATTCCATCACACTTTGCTTGACTTTGCTTGTACATTGATGATACAAACGTCATTGTCCCTCCAAAAGTTTATGCTGTTACCTTTAAGGTGGAACACGGCTTAATCCTAATGCTTAAAGAAAAGGAGTTTATCAGAAATTCCACAGATGATCATCTGACACAACATCTTAGAAACATATTGTGTGTGTGTGATGCACAAGAAGAATAATGTGTCAGATGATGCCCTATGGCTAAGGGTATTCAAGTACTCACTAGTTGGAGAGGCACTGAAATGGATCAAAAATCTACCACCTAATTCTATTCACTCTTGGCCAGAACTCGTACGAGGTTTCCTAGCTAAATGGTTCCTGCAAAGAAATAAGTTCTAGCTCCACGATAAAATTTTCTTCTTCAAGAAACTACTAGGGGAGCACTTACACGAGGAATTGGATCGATTCAAGATATATCTAGTAAGGTCGCCAAATCATGGTTTTTCGGACAACATCTTATTGGAGATATTTTACATGCGCTTGGATAATTTTAACCAATCCATAGCCAAAAATGCAGCGGATGGATCTTTCATATATAAAACATTTACAAGGTTCACACAAATTCTTGACAAGATGGCAAAACATAATTAATCTTGGCACTTGGAGGACACTACGGGTGGAATTGCATATGGTACTCCCTCATTGACCATCATGATTAAGGAAAACCAAGAGACAGATCAAGTAATTGTCGGGCTTGATACCAAAATCAATGTGTTGACCAAGATGTTCACTGAAAGCCAGACAAAAAAGGTAAAGGATGTGGAAGATGTGCAACCCTTGTCAAATTAAGATTGCGAGGAAACAAATTATGTCAACAACTCTCAAGGTGGTTACCAAAGACATTCCCACCAAGGTTCCGGACAATAAAATCAATGGATTCCTAACCGAAAAGTCAAGGTCAACAACAATGGCAACATCAAATCAAGTTAATTGGAGTAACAACAAAAACAACTATTCAAATCAAATTTCACCCCCCTATGCGCCACCAAAGGGGCAATACTCTAACTCTTCACATTGGAAGGAAACTTCTTCAGTGAGTACGAATTGGAGAACATGCTTGAAAGAGTATTACAAAATCAAGAAAGAAACGACACTTCGGTGAAGAACATGACCGAGATTTTAGGGTCCCACACCTCATCCATACAAAAATTAGAATTGCAAATGAGAGATCTATCGAGAGAGCAAAATTCGAAGCAAAAAGGGTGCTCTCCCATGTGACATAATTGCAAACCCAAAAGTTAATGGGAGTGGTCCAACTTCACATTGTATGGCATCAAAACTAAAAGCGGGAAAATACCTGAAGGAGAGAAATAACAAATGGTTGAAGTAGAAGATATTTAACAAGAGGTTGAGGAACAAGTTGAGGTGCCAATTGTTGTTGAAGTTGAAGAACTCTGAAAGGAAGTGAAAATCCAAGAAGTGAATCGTGAACAGGTCAAGGAAAAGGTAAAAGAGGTACCAAAAGCTCTAGAACCGCTTCCTAGACCTCCCCCTCTTTTCCCTTAAATACTTGCTACGAGGTTTGATGATAGCAAACTCGAGAAATACTATGACATTCTCAAGCAATTATCGGTGAACATTCTATTTGTGGAAGCATTTCCAGAGATGTCGGGTTTTGCTAAATACCTGAAGGACTTGATCACCAAGATGAAAACCACCAAGAAAGAAGTGGTGAATGTGACTCACTAGGTTAGTTCCATCATTGAAACAACTTACGGTTCAAAAGAAAGACGACCCGGGAGCTTTTAAAATTCCATGCACTATTGGACTGCGAGATTTTGCATAGCTCTTTGTGACAATGGGGCTAGCATCAACTTAATGCCTTTTTCAATTTACAAGCAAGCGGGGTTAGGTATGCTGAGGCCTACAAGTATGAGGTTGAAAATGGCCAATCGTTCGATCAACAGACATGGTGGGGATTGTTGATGATGTTTTGTGAAAGTGGGAAAGTTCCTCCTTCCTTCCGACTTTGTGATCCTTGAGTGTGATGTTGCTAGAGAAATCCCGATCATCTTGGGGAGACCATTCCTTTCCAATGGAAGTGCACTTATGGATTCGGAACGAAATGAGATTAATATTAGAGTTAATAACGAGGAGGTTACCTTTCAAGATAGTACGTGTATGATGTTTCCACCTGCATATGAAAGAATCTCAATAATTGATATTGTTGATGAGGTAGAAGATGCAATTTAGATGAAGATGGAAGAAGAATTCCTAAGTGAGTTTGGCGGCTATCTTGGTGAATTTTTATGGTGAAGATATGGAGGGGTACATGGAATCAGTGAATGCATTGAAAGGACTTGGGTCCTACACTTATGCACCAAAGAAACATTCTCTTGACTTAGAGAATCTAGTCAGTACTCCCGATATGCCTTCAATTATTGAGCCACCACAACTTGAGCTCAAACCACTTCCACCACACTTAAGGTATAAATTTCTTGTCTCTGATGACACTTCACCGATAATCGTTTCTTCTTTGTTGAATGATGTGCATGTAGATAGCTTGTTGAATGTACTAAGGGAGAAGTGACATTCCATTGGGTGGACAATAGAGGACATCAAAGGAATTCCCTCCATAATTTTTTAGCACGAGATACAATTGGTGCAAGAGAGCAAACCTAGCGTGGAGCATCAAAGTAGGTTAAACCAAGAAAGAAATCATCAAACTGTTAGATGGGCGGGGTCTACCCACTGCCGATAGTTCTTGGGTGAGTCAAGTGCTATGTGTGCCAAAGAAAGGAGGCATGACCGTGATTCAAAACGACAAACATGATCTCATCCCAACGAGAACAGTGATCGGGTGGAGAGTTTGCATGGATTACTGGAAGCTCAACAATGCTAGTTGCAAAGACCATTTACCTATGCCTTTTATTGATCAATTGCTTGATCCTCTAGCGGGAAGGTCATTTTATTGCTTCTTGGATGGATATTCCGGCTATACCTAAATCAACATAGCCTTGGAAGATCAAGAAAATACAGCCTTCTCATGCCTATATAGGACTTTTGGCTTTAACCGTATGCCATTTCGGCTATGCAACGCCCCGATTACCTTTCAATGGTGCATGATGTCAATCTTCCCGGACATGGTGGAAGATTTCCTAGAGGTGTTTATGGATAACTTCTCTATAATGGGTGACTCCATTGAGCATTGTTTTCACAACCTTAGACAAGTTCTCAACAGATGTGATGAAACTAACATTGTGCTAAACTGGGAGAAGTGCCACTTCATGGTAAACAAGGGCATTTTTTTGGGCCACAAAATTTTAAATCAAGGCATAGAGGTTGACCAGGCAAAGATCGAAATCATTTCAGTCGCACCCTCACTCTCACTCACACAATATCAACGCACAACACAAACAAAATCAAAAAATATATTAAAAAAAAAGAAGGAGAAGAAAAAAGAAAAGAAAAGGCCAAAAACATTGGATTAAACACACAAGATCACAAAAAAAGGGTCTGAATTGTAGAAAGAACTCACTTCGTTACCATCTCAGAACAAGTTCTTCAATTTCTCAGACATTCGGTATGTAACTTTCCTCCCTCTCTTTGGTAATTATGTTTAATAAAGTTATTTGTTTTCACCCCCCTTCTTTCTCCACTTCTCAATTCCTTGTTGTAGGGATCAAAGTTTTCCCAATTGAATCGAAATTTTTTTGTTTATTGGTACACTAATGCTGGGGGTAGAATAGTTGAGAGAATTAATACACATGGTAGGAGTAAAAAAACAAATAGGGGGTTTGGAAATTTTTCAATATCCTATGTGCGTAATTTCTCAATTTGGGTATTACGAACTCTGTGCGTGAGTAGGTTGACTCATTTTGACGGAGGAAGACGGCATTTGCGGTTCGCAGACTCGTCGTAAAACAGTGCCCTGGGTGGCCTATTGAAAGGAACTATACAGTTGAGTTTCTGATTGCAGACTCATTTCACGGACCGCGAAACTGCCACAAACTGAGACAGATAAATTAGCCACCAGGTGAGCAGAAATGTTACCACTCTGCGGTCGCATAACTTATCCTGCGGCCCCTTTCACGATCACAAAAATCTTTTGCTCCTGAGTGATTAATTATACGTTGGGTTTCTGGTTCGCGTAGTTGTTATGCGATCACATAACTCATTTCAAAAGCTTCTTGTTTCGTTCATTCTATCTCAATATGATACCCATGCTATATCAACCACTAACGTTCTGTTTCATTGATAAGGATGTTACCAAATAAGGCTCTTGTGGTGAGATCACCAACCACTTGAGGAAATAAATGGGCTACTGCCCTGAGGCAACATGCACAACAATTCAAACGCCCAGGGCCTGAAATAGCCCGAAGCACTTCTGAGCACTTCTCCCAGTCTGAAGATGAGGGGACACAAACTGACACCATGACATTTGTTGACCTACATGCTGAAACACGACGGAAGAGTGGGGAAGATCTTAGATATAGGTTCGCAGTCTCGTTGAACCTGTACAGAGATGGGATAGCAAAGAGAAAGATTCTTGAGGAGAAGCATCTAGGCCTGAACGGTCTAAAAGAGCATTACCCTCATGTGATTGAGAACATTAAGAAGAGGCAGTGAGAGTTCTTCACTGAACTCCCGAACGAGTATACTGATATAATTGTGAGGGAGTTCTATGCTGCTTATACTGCTTCCATGAATATTGAGCAGAAGCGGAGCAGGGTATTCTTACAATCTGTCCATGTTTGCAGGGTCCAAGTACTCTGTGATGCTGCTACCATCAATGTCCTATATTCTGAGGATTGGTCATCTGGCTTGGCTGAGTATGATGTCAACTTTCCAACAAGGAATACAAGCGTGCCTGGGTTACTTTTGTCATAGCCAAGGGGACCCCATCCTGGATAGCTCTGTGCCAAAAGATTTACAAGCGGGATCTCACCCAGGAGGGGCGATATTGGCTTAGTTTTGTCTGCTCCCGTCTGATGCCTACTAGAAATGAAACTGACATAAACATCAAAAGGACAATACTTATTGGGAGATATTATACTCAAGGAGATTAGGATGAGAGAGAACCAAAAAGAAACATCACTTCCTTTCCCGTGTTTGATCAGTGCGTTGTGTAAAGATGTGGAAGTGCCTCCTATCCCCAAACATGACTGCATTGAGAAAGCTCTTCAAGATATTGACATCACTCTGATAAGTGATGCAACAGACAAGGAGACGGACAGCCCACCAGAGGCTTCACTCACTGCCTGACACTCCCCTTACACCAGCCAACTCCACATACACTCCTAATCCAACCACTGCACAGCCAGCGGCTGTCTTACCAGCTCTATCAAAGCTGGGTCTACTTTCCCAACATGTCAATGCCAAGGTAGGCCGACTGACAAATGAGCTCCCAACTCTTATCCGGCAAGAGATGACCCATATCCAAGCCTCATTGAGCGTTCTTCAACAACAACATAAATCCTATGAAGATTGCCTGAAGCACATTGAATTGCGACTTGAGAGTGTTGAGAGAGGTGAAGCTGTAGATATGCCTCAGCTTCAGAAGGATTGCACTAAGTTGAGATCAGAGCTGCACAAGATGCAGAATTTTGAGTTCGACTTGACATCCCTTATCCTAGAGGAAGGTAAGCAGGGCACTGACACCTCCTATATTCCGAGCTTGGACCTAGATTTCACAAACCATAGGACAGCACGAGAAGCCCAGGGTACTGAGACTTCAAAGGCTCTTGTAATGACCCGGCCGGTTGTTTCATGAGATTAGACCCGTTTCCCCCATTTATGCTTTATCATATATGTATTAGCATGTTTATGTTGTATTGGGTCGGTTTTTTTGGGTTCAGAGTGGTCATGGTCAGAACAGAGGCACTTAGCCTCTTAAAATAACTTAATAGTTGAAAAGTCAAACTGGAAGTTGACTTATTGGTAAACGACCTCGAAATGCGAAATTTATTGCTCGGATAGTCTCGTTAGGTGATTCTGCACTTAGGGCTATGTTCGAAATTAAGTTTTGGTGTCCGGTGTAGGATTAGGCTTGAATTGGTAAAAGTTAGTCTTTGGCGATTTCCGGTCAGTAGTGGAAAATAGGCTATCGGGGTCCGAATAGTATTCCATAAGTTTGAGAAGATTCGTAGTGTCATTTTGGATATTATGCCCCGAGGGGCTTATATTTTATGAAAAAATGATGTTAACTCTCTTCTTTACACTAAGCCTCTGATAATAAATGTTGGATAAATGTTTTATACGAGATTCTTAAATGGAAACCGGAGTTTTATGAATTAGTCGGAATTGTAGAATTCTTGAATTGAATTATTCATTTCCACTATTATTTATTATATGGATTTACATGATTTAAATGCTCGTCACTACACTTAAGTTCTTAGTTACATTGATTACTTACTGAGTTGGCGTACTCACGTTACTTCCTGCACCTTTGTGTGCAGATCCAGGTACCAGACCATCTCACTAGTTGATTTTCAGACGAGCTTGGAGTTGTTCGAGGATTGAGGTAGCTGCTGAGCGTCCCCAGCTCACCCCATTTCCTTCCCTCAGATCATAGTTTCTTTTGGTCGTTTGTACCTCAGACTTTTGTTGTAGCGAGTCACTATGTTGTACATTATATTTCCAGTCTTAGATGCTCATGACAGTTGAGTCCAGGTTATTGGGAAAGTGTGTATTTTTTTTCATCGCATTCTTCTATTTTAAAATCTGCTAACTTTTGAGAAAATCATGAATATTTATTGATAGTCTGAAATGGTTGGCTAGCCTAGTCCCACGATAGGCTCCATCACGGCCGGTTAGGATTTGGGGTCGTGACAGCTCTAGATTTTTTTGTACACATTGACACTCCTTCAGAGGAGGGATCCGGGGAGTCAGAAGGGGAGTCTGATGAGGGAGCAACTGAAGATGAGGAAACCGATGAAGACGCATTGGTAGAGGAGTCTGAGGGTCAGCGGGCCAACACGGGTAAGCAACTGGCTACTTCTACAGATGCACAGGATGAAGAGGAAGCAGACGTGCAGACAGAAATTGCACATTCTCTTGCTGACATGGTCGCCAAGGCACATCCAGCGATTCCACAGTCATCACTAGGTGAGGCTAGCAGCTCCCAAGTCCCAGACCCAGCCTCACAGCANCTCCTTCAGAGGAGGGATCCGGGGAGGGGGGGGGGGGAGTCTGATGAGGAGATACTGAGAAAGAAGAAACTGATGAGGAGGAATTGGTTGAGGAGACTGAGGCTCACTGAGACAACAGAGGCAAACAAGTTTATGTTTCTACAGATGCACATGATGAAGAGGAAGCAGACCTGCAGACAACAATTGCACAATCTATTGCGGACATGGTCGCCAAAGAAAATTCATTCACCCCACAGCCATCACTGGGAGAGGCCAGCGGCTCCCAGGCCCCAGATCACAACATGTGGAGCTTCATGTTGTAGCCTCAGAGATCACCACACAGTCCTAGGTCCACCTATTGCTTCCACAGTGCCAGCAGCTGACCCTACAGCTGCCCCGGATGCTTCAGTCCCTCCTAGTGTCTAGTGCTCTAGGAAACCCCTGAACTTTGCTTTTACAATCTCTATGCACTGGGGACAATACATGCATTGGGCGTGGGGTAGTAATATGTTGTGTGAGAATTTTACATAAACTATTTACTTTAATAGTATAGATTGGTTGTTAGCAATGAATTCCCCATGGTTTTTTTTCGCCGGGTTCTTTTCCATGGGTTTAATAGTAGAACCATGGCAATATCATATAATGTTTTGAAATCTTTGGTGTTGATTGTTCTAGCATCAACATTGTAATGAGTTTTTTTGAATCAATTGTATCCTTTTAATTTTGTATATTAAGAATATGGTTAGTCAATCTTGTGAACTTGAGGCTCGCTCTTTGACTTTACGCGTACTCAGAATCTTAAATATCATGTGATGACACTTTGAGTTGCCTTGCATTCAATTGAGGGCTGAAACCATGATGAGTCGAATAGTTCATGCATTTTGAGTGAATGAGGATTTGTATAAATAATGCATATGCTTAAATTTTGATGTCTAGAACTTTCCCGGTTGGTTTCTTAGGGCAACTCTCAGGTTAATGATTGGTTTCTGAAATGATCTTAGGCTTTATTTGTGACTGCTATCTAATTTTGACCGAATTGACCTCCTTGGTACATCATTTACCCTATTTATCCCCGTTGATCCTTTAAGCTTTTATTTGACCACCACATTTCAAACCTTTACCCCCTGTGAAATAATTCCTTCTTTTGAACACATCTGTCCTTGAACGATTAAGAATGAGGCTAAAAGTCTAAGTTGGGGGTGCCGGTACAAAGTAGAAATTGGTAAGGTAGAAAAAAAAAACCTCAAAGTTTGTATATGAAGAAACTCAAGCTCCAAAAAAAAAAATTCTAAAAAAAAAGAGAGAGATGAGAAATGAAGTGGAGTCTTGTAGAAAAAAATGGAAAAAGTACTTTGAGGTAGGTCTATGTTGGTAACTCGAGGTCAATAAGTGATGTGTAATGAAGAAGTAAAGTGTATGTAGAGTTCAAGAAGGGTACAACCACCAGATTTCCAAATATTCATCCAACCCGTCTCGAAGAATATATTACAACTCGTGAAAAGTCCTTGGTGATGTACAACCAATCATTCTTGAGACAACAAGTTAAAATAAGGGCAAGCATGTGGATTGATACTTGTAGCATGTAGATTTTGATTTGAGTGCAAGAATGTTTGGTTGCATCTCCTGTACATATGTGTGATTTGGGGATTTTCTGTTATGTGAGCATCCATAAATTGCAAGATTTAGCAGAAGTTAGGTTCTTGAAGTAGAATAAAGTGCACACTTAGCTGTGGGTAGCATTCTGTCATTTTGACTGAGGCTCGAAGTTTACAAGTTTATTAGTTGAATTGTTAGATGATCATTGTCTTCCACAAATGGTAAATAAAAGAAGTTACATGCTTGTTAGTTGATAATCAAAACCGTCTAAATCACTGTTGTTTTGTGATATGTCAGAAATAGAGTAATGTCGGATAGGATGATTTTGTTTTAATTGCTTGAGGACAAGCATGATTCTAAGTTAGGGGTGTTAATGTGCCGTACAATTTTGACACTTTTGATACCTATTACATCGACTTTAGCTCGTCTTTCAAGGCATTTTTAGTTAATTCTTATGATGTTTTGGTGTTTTGCAGTGCACGATACTTGAAGAACCAAAAACATGGAAAAGAAATCAAAAATCCACAAAAGAGCAGAAATGCGGCAGGTCTACACCGTAGAAGTGATGTGCGGACCGCAAACCTACCACATACTGAAACAGTTTTTTTGGGCACTGAAGAGAAGAATATGCGGTCCATTATGTTGTCGCATAACACTTATGTGGACCGCATAATGACCGTATAATTGCAACTTGAAATTTTTGCCTTGCACTTTTGTAGTGAAGTTTGCGGTCGAATAATTACTATGCGGACCGCAAAATGGAATTGGGATGGAGAACTGGGCTTCAAGGCCTACAGTCATGTGAAGCCTTTTGCAATTATGCAGACTGCGTACATGGTTTGTATCCATTATGCGGTCGCAAAAGGGTTATGCAGTAGCATTTTTTTTCCAACTTGACCCCGACTTTTGGTCAACTATAAATAGATTTACTAGGGTTTTTGTGAGTTATGTTATCTGAAAAAGAGGCTATGCTGAACGCATTGAATACTCCATTATTTTGGAAGCTTTTGAAGAGAGAACCTTGTACTTCTGTAAGCCTTATGACTTTAATTATTATTTTATCTTGGTGTAAATTGGTGTAATATTAGTGGGTGTTTACCATTGATTTTATATATAATGGTTCATTGATATTTACTCATTTATCATGCTTCATTTATTGTTGATGGTTGCAAAAATTAACTAATTCCTTTTTACTCTTTCTTTACTTGAAAAAGTGGGTTAGGGTTTTGGTAGAATTGAATATCAAAAACTCAAGGCTTTAAACTCTGTTTAATAGAATCACATAGGAATAAGTGGGTTCTATTTGGAATAAATTGGTTATTATTAATTGCAAATCTTTATATTTGGAAAAATCATAAAGAGAATACTACTCAACTATTGGAAAATATTGAGGTAGTCACTTAAAACCCATTTGCATATCAAAGGATCTTCCATTAGAAATATATCAAATTAATTACATTCTCATAAAGTAATAGTCTTCTTTACTACACATAATTACAAAACTCTTTTAAACTAGCATAATAGAATTACGATTTAAGTCAAATTTCACATATTCAAGTAATCTTTTCACACCTACTCCCTATGGGATTCGGCCCCAACCTAGTTGGATTATTTTATTTGACATCGACGGCCTTACACCATTTATCTAGGTGCAATTTGATTATATCACCTGCTAAGCCCAAGAAACTACGAATCTCGATTGGCATTGTAGATCTAGGACAATTATTCAGCGCTGCAATATTTTGAGGATTGAACTTAATTCCTTTTTTGGAGACAACATGACCCAAGAATGTGACATATTCGACACAAAAATCACATTTTGAAAATTTTGCGTACAATTCATGTTGAGTAAAAGCCTGCAACACTACCCTAAGATGATCGACACGGTCTGCTCGATATCGTGAATACACAAGAATAGTGTCAATGAACTCTATCACAACGGAGACGAGCAAAGGCTTGAAACCCCGATTCATAAGATCCATGAAAGTTCTTGGTGCATTTGTTAGCCCATAAGACATTACCAGAAATTCAAAGTGCCCATACCGGGTCCTGAAAGCTGTTTTTAACATATCCTGCTCCCTGATCTTCAATTGGTGATACCCCGATCATAAATCAATTTTGGAGAAGTACCTAGCACCTTGTAACTGATCAAACAAATAATCTATTCTTGGTAATGGGTACTTTTTTTTACTGTGACTTTGTTGAGCTGCCATTAGTCAATACACATCCTCAGTGATTAATCTTTCTTCCTAAAAAAGAGAATCGGCGCGCCCCATGGTGACACACTCGGTCGGATGAAACCCTTCTCTAACAAATCCTTCAATTGTTCCTTTCGCTCGATCAATTCTGCTGGTACCATCTTGTAGGGCAGAATAGATATAGGCTACATATCTGGCATCACATCAATCCCAAAATCAATCTCCCTTTCTGGAGGAATACTAGGGAGCTCATAAAGAAAGACCTATGGAAATATATTCACAACTGGCACAAACTCTAATGCACGTGCCTCAGCATCGGTGTCCGTAACAAAGACAAAGTGATAGATACACCCCTTATTAATCATCTTCGTGGCCTTAAGGTATGAAATAAACATATGTCCTGGCATCACATCATCCCCCTTCCACTCCATATCTGGCTCATTTGGAAATTCAAACCTCACATATTTGGTTCGACAATCGAGCATAGGGAAACACGAATAAAGCCAATCCATTCCCATAATTACATCAAAAATGACCATCCATATTTCACTGAGATCGACCACGGTGTCCAAGACACATACCGTGACAACACAACCCCTATAAACCCGTGCGACCATAATAGACTTTCCAACCAGAGGTAGATACAGAGAACGACTCTTGCAGTTATTCCGGTTCTATCCCAAATTCCATAGCAACATAAGGGGTAACATAGGAAAGGTGGAACCGAGATTAATAATATCATATACATCATGAGATTGGACAGTGAATATACATATCACAACATCTGGAGAAGCCTGTTCACTCTAGAGACCACTCATAGAATAGAAACGGCTAGGTCCTCCTGAACTCTGTGAAACACCCCTATCTGCACAATACCATGTTGGTGCTAGAGTGTCTCGAGTTGGAGTGGGTGTTGAAGATATAGCAGTTATAGAGCTTCATAGCTTTGTTTTTCCCCTGGCCGCACCCTCGCAGGATGAATGACACTCCCTCTGAATATGACCCGTCAATCCGCATACATAACATCATGTAGGTCCATGTAGCAGCTTTCCAAATGCATCCTCCCACACATGGGGCATATGGGCCTCTGCTGCTGCTGGAATCTTCCTCCTGATCGACCTTGTTGGTGGTGGCCCCTGCCCTGATTGGGCCTGAAACGACTCCCATGCTGCTGGATGTGCCCCACTGGTGGTGCACTGGCTGACGACTGAGCATAAGACTGGGATGGCCCTGATGACCCTCCCCTAAAAGCTTATTTTCCCCACCAAATGACTCTTCAAAGCTGCCTATGGATTGGGCCTTGCTGCTAGCCTCTCGCTCCATTATGTTCTTCTACTTACGGTTCTTTGTAGATAGATCAAACGCTACTATCTTCTGATGGTTAATATCTCAATTCAGAGTTGTTGTAGCGATCTAATTTATATCAAAAGGCTAAGTCCCTGTACAAAACAACACACTCTAGCATCCATAGTCGGAAATATGTGAATAACATATTTTGACAGGCGCACGAACTCCATCTCGCTCGAGGGCTCCCCTCCTCCAGAGTGTCCTCCTACAACTCAAACCAAGAATAGGCCACCCCTTTTAGGCAGTAGGCGGCCAACTCCACTTCCTCTGTATCAGTAGCGTGCATAACCTAGAGTGTCTTATCCATCTCATCAATGAAGTCACGTGGTTCCTCATTGGGATTTGCACCCGTGAACATCGGAGGATCCAACTGCAGAAACCTGTTCACCCTAGAACCAGTAGAATCTCCTTGTTGGCTAGAAGTAGTGGGTTCTACATTTGACCTCTGGGCTTAAGAAGACAATATTTGTGTCAGCATCTAGATAGCTCCCCTATGATCCCCATCAGAGATAGATGCGACCGACAACGCACTGATAAGAAGGACTATACTAGACACGGCTTTGAGACATACTGGGACACTTTAAAACCTTTGACTATGATACCAAGTTTGTCAGACCCCAATATCGGGAAGCGTGACCGGCGCTTAAATTGTTAGATACATGCAACCTAACTCACTCGTGATCAGGGGAGGGAATGTTTTCATTAGTTAGATAGCAAGAATATCATATTTACATTACTAATTCATCTCGTTAGTTACATCATTCTTAAGTCCCAAAATACACACATCCCTATGATTCGAAAGGAACAAGAGTTCAAATTAAAAGATAATCTGTTTGACTTTTCTAGCACCCATGTACAATCCACATAGTGTCTACGGAATCTCTAAAGATACAAAAGATCATTATGATAGTGTCGTAAAGAACGCCCTGGCGATACCTCAAAATGTGGTAATAACATGAGCAAAAGATACAATATGTGACCCCGAGATGAAGTGGGGCTCACAGAGTCTGCTAGGAAGAGGGTGTACCACTATCGATGATCAACACTGTCTACAATGGAACCACTCGCATCCATTTAAAGATGCAGCGCCCCCTGCAAAAGGGACGTTATTATTCTTGAATAGTACTAGTATGTTAAACTAAAACAACATATTAATAGAATGAACAATAATACAAGGGGGAAAAAATTATTAGTTCAAATAATGTTTCAAACAATAATAAAACATCAAGCAAGGATCACATAAGTTTTTCAGGTCAATTTCCATCTTATTAGGTCAGGGAATCTCCATTGCCAAAATGCCATAAATCACAATATCACCATGTTCTTACACATAGTTCGATCACCACCCGATCATCTAGGCCATCTCATTTGAGACATCAACCATAGCCAAAATTGCAATTATCATTTCCAGCATAGTTACCACAGCCCGATCGGCTAGGCCATCTCACTCGAGACATGACCCCTTCAATCAAACATCTTACTTCATATTTGTTTCCCATCTTTACAATACATTGGCAGGAGTGGCCTCAATAATAAAGTCATTCTTAGCACTTGGCCGTATTTTTCCAGATCCCCCCCCCCCTCCTTTTTTCTTCACGTTCAAACACCATTATCATACACAACAATAAGGCCTACCATGTAAGGAATTAGTACACATATGAGCAATTAGGGAATCCTAAGCACATAGAGGCTTTCATACAATTTGGCATAACAACCTTCATTAAATTTTTACATGAGGTCTTAACATCTTTTTACATCCCGTACGTTAATATTAGGATGAGTCGTAGTAATCCATGAGTTTGAAGTGATTATATCTATTAGGAGGTTATATAGGGTTAAAGACACTATTATAATGAGACCCTGTAAGTTTAAAACCTTGACATCATTAATATTATGGTAGTGTTGTATTTTCTTTTAAGTGGAGTATTTTAGTAAAAAAATTATAAGAGTAATTTTGTATAGTTACCATTAATACAACTTTCGGATATGGTAAATTATACGTATAATATGAGAAAGTTTTTCATAAATAAGATTTTCTTTATTGTAAAGATATAAATTATTTTCTTACAAGAAAAGAAGGATATCATTTTACCATTTTAATAATTAAGTGTACGAAAATTTGTACTCTTTATATGAGATTAGAAAAATTTAAAGTTGAGAAAATATATGTATTTCTTAACACGAATGTTTTAATGAAAAAATAGCGTGTGTATTGATTTTATATGGTACTACATGAACATGATAGTAATTTATATAATGTGTGTTAAAAGTGACTAGTATTTTAAGTAAGTTGAGATAATTCTTAATTATGTGGGTAATTGGTTGAATATTGGTTAATGGGAGATTAATCAGTTAAGTAAGGAATCAGAGATTAATTAATTAAGATGTTGGTTAAATGTTGGGGATGGATAACCATCAACGTGCCCCCCCCCCCTCAAAATAAGATGACTATTAACGGCATATGAAAGGTGGTAAATTTTGAAGAGTGGTAACGTTTAGCAAATATGGCTACTTCATGACCTTTTAACCTTCCTAATAGTTTGAAGGATTCTTTGTAGTTCATTATCTTGCTTACTATTCTTGTAAAAATGTTATAGAGATGGTGGTGACATCGGTCATAGTATAATTACAAATTTAAAGAGAGCTCGGTATAATCTTTCTCAAGAACATCATACGGATTTCTCCCTACCTCGATCCGTTGTTATGTGTTTTTCGCAAAGACGTGTGTTAGATGGATTGTCAAGAGAATCGGCTCAGGTATGTTAAGTCTAATCATTCTTTCTTTTGGCATGATCCAAGTAATGATGCGTACACGATATTTCATAAGTGGTTCTACTCTTAGGAATTAAGGATTTCTATGTTATTCATTCCCGTAAAGTGATGTTCAAGCATTTCTAAGTATGTATCTAGTTCCCTATTGAGGTATTTGAAAAAGATGTTAATGTTCATAATGGTATTATATGCATCATTATTTACCAGCGAGCTACGGCCCGTTGGGCAGTTACATATTTGCCATCGAGCTACGGCCGATCAGGCAGTCATGCATTTACCATCGCACTACGGCCGGTCGAGCAGTTACCATAGATTAGTTGGGCAGTCATTCATCATACGATATGGATAATAGAAATTGTCTCAAAGAGAAGTATTATATATATATAAGTATAATAAGTACGCATGTAAGGTAGAACTTCGGAGATTCAGGTTGATTCTTATATGTCTTTAATTAATGTTGACTTATAGTTATGTTTTAGTTATGCCATACATGCTCAGTTCATTATTTGTACTGACATCCTTTTGTTTGGGATGCTGCATTCATGCCTACAGGTATAGATAAATAGTTTGACGAGCCCTCATAGTAGACGAGATTGGAATTCACCGAAGGATCGATAAGACTCCACCTCTTTCGGAGTGCAGCCGAGTCTATGAGTCATCATGTCAGAAGTTTTCTACAGACTTATGGGTAGGCTTGTACCATGTCCAATTTGATATCAAATAATCTTACAGGATTTGTAGACAGATGTTTATTTTGTACATTATGTCAGAGGCCTTAACGGCCCATATCTATTCATGTTTTAAGAAAATAGGTTTCAGTGATACAGTGTTTATCCACTTACAGTTGTACATTATGAGTTGTGTCCATGTGGGCCCATAATAGTTACGAAAGGAATGGGTTCAGCTAACTCAACTTATGTATGTTCTAGTTTTGGTCGAATGATCATGAGTATGCCTGATACAAGTCTTAGAGGGAGACCCTCGAAGAGATACATGCCAGGGGCTTTGATATTTCGGAAGAGGTAAATCAGGCCGAGGAAGACGAAATTGACGCCAAGTTATTTCTTTCCTCTTGAGCTGATCCTGATATTTGAAGGCCTCTGTGGGAGCTGGTATGTGGGGCCTTTGAGGGAGCTGGTCCTGAGAGTAGACTAGATTTTCTGCTTTTTTGTTTGCATAAGACTCCTGTTGAAGTGTTGTAAATACGTATTTGTAATGCACACACATACACACACACACACACACAGACACACACACACACATATATATATATATATATATATATATATATATATGTGAAAGATTATATGGTTTGATTTGCTTGTCGATAATTAGCCCGATGAATTGGACTTTGAGATGAAACCCTTAAGGTTATAAATTAGCCCTGAGTCTTTTTAAGCTGGCAACTTGGGCTCTTACGCATTTGGCCCTGAGGATCTTTAGTTAACCATATCGGGCTTAGTCTCCGAGTTGGGTTTCGACTCGAGCTCAACGTCCCTCGGGTTTTCAAATCGTCCCCCAGGTGCTTTTGGTTGGTATGACATGTAACTACCAACTTGGGATCTTATGCTATTTTGGCCCTAAGGAGATTTGGTTAACCATTTTGGGCTTAGTCTCTGAGTCGGGTTTCGACTCGAGCTCAACGGCCCACAAATTTAAAAAATCGGCCATGAGGCGCTTTATGTCGATATGACCTCTAACTGGCGACTTGAGCTCGTACGCGTAAGGTCGATACTACCGTTTGATGTAGCGGGAGACTTGGGCTCTTATGCTATTTTGGCCCAAAGGTGCTTTGGTTAACCATTTTGGTCTTAGTCTACGAGTCAAGTTTCGACTCGAGCTCAACGGCCCTCAGGTTATAAAATCGGCCATGAGGTGCGTTGGGTTAGTAAAACCTCTAGCTGGCGACTTGGGCTCTTACGCGTTAGGTTGGTATGACTAGCTGGCGACTTGGGTCTTATGCTTTAGGTCAATACGACCTTTAACCGGTTCTTTTCAATGTTTTTCGAAGTAATTTGAGGCTTGTGATTTTATGGCAACAGTTGCACTTCTCCGAGTCGTGTTAGTTTGGTCGGAGCCCTATGACAGTGGTCATTGTACTTGGCCATAGCCTTTCAGTCCACGAGTGAAATATCCATGACGTTTATATCGAGGGTATGCCTTTGGGGTCTTACAAGTTCGATATATAGCATTCACTTTGATATGGGGATTATGCCTTTTTTAAGGTCTTAAAAATTTGTGCATGCCTTGATTAAGGTCTTACAGTTTTGATGATGCCTCGTAGAAGGCTTACGAGTATGAAGTTGTTGGCCCTGAGGTCTTATGGTTTTGAGTTTTTGGTAACTCCACAGAGTGACTGTCGAGGACAGTTCCCGAGTGCTTGATAATGTTTTGGCCTTGGAGCTGTCTCTTATCAAAATAGTAAACTTCTTTGATGTGAGAAAGGTTTTGATTTTAAAAGATACTTCTCTGATTACTCGGTACAAGTATACATGTTTTTACCACCAAGGGTTCGATTATTCTATGCAGACACGAATGATTCGACCGTTTGGCCCGATACATCATTCTCCTACCGAGACCCTCTTTGGCATATTTCAGTGATCTCCTAGGGGGGATGACCCTTAGTGTTCGGGGTTGATCGAAAAGAAGCCTTGAATACTTGGTGAGTTATCCTTTGGTAGCATGTGGATGTTGCCTCGTTAAAAACATTGGCGATAAAACCCTTTTGGGATAAAATCCGACGTGAGGGAAAAGGAGCGCAACGCATGCTATAAAACCTAAGGCCTTCGAGCTGGGGGGTGCTTCGACTCCTTTCAATCGATCACCTGCGCGTAAAGTGTGAAAGAAAAAGGAAGAGGATTGTATCTTAGTTGTGATGGCATTTGAGCCTTGACATGCTTTGGGTATCTATTCCGAGGACGCGGCATGGTCCTTTATTTGTTCCTAAGAGGATGTAGTTAGTTATTGTTACTTGGATGTTTGCTTGTTTTTTGGCTCCATCGATGTAGAAGATGTAGGTGCCACATCGTGCACTATAGACATTTCTTTTGCTGTGTGCTGCTCTCCGTATACATTTTTTACTCCATCCTTCATAGGAAACTTAACCATTTGATGAAGTTTTAATGGCACCGCCCTCATATTGTGAATCCATGGCCTTCCAAGAAATGCATTGTACCTCATGTCAGGTTCGATCACATGAAACTTGGTATCCTGAATTGTGCCGGCCACGGTGATTGAGAGGATGATTTCCCCTTTCGTTGTCTCGCTTGCCATGTTGAATCCATTGAGGACTCGAGAGACGGGCACGATCTGGTCGAGCAACCCGAGTTGCTCTACCACGCTCGACCGAATTATGTTGGCTGAGCTACCTGGCTCCACGAGAACAAGTTTAATTTGAAATTTATTCAAAAGAAAAGAAATTACCAGTGCGTCATTATGCGGTTTATATAAAGTCTCGATGTCATCTTCGCTGAATGAAAGGGAGTCTTTAGGTATGTAGCTCCGAGTTTGCTTTTCCTTGGTGATGGATACTTTCATTTGCTTAAAAATGGGTCCCTGAAGGACGTCGACTCAACCAATAAGCATGTGGATGACATGTCATGGTTCTTCTGTTTCATTTTCTTATTTTCCTTTCTTTCCCAAAATTGATTTTTAGCTCGGTTGCTAAGGAATTCTCGAAGGTTCCCTTTGCGATTAGTCGGGCTACCACTTCTCGAAGCTGTCTGCAATCCTCGGTCCTATAATTATGCGTATCATGATATTTTCATATCAAGTTGGGGTTTCTCTGCGAAGGGTCTAATAGCACGGGTCTCGGCCACTTGGTATCCCTGATCCTACTTAAGGCCGATACGATGTCTGAAACATCGATGTTAAAGTTGTACTTAGAAAGCCAGGGGTACCTCTACCGGCCCTGTGTGCCTGTTGAACCCTGCTTTGTTCATGAGTCGTTGAGGATTCTATCCTCGGTCCATCATTTGGTCACTTCGAGGTACGTTACGTCTCAGGATATTTCTCTGATAGTTGAAACCTTTATTTGTTTAGCCTTGGCTATCTTTCTGGAAGCCTCAATTCCGTTGTTAGCACTCTTATAGGATACACCAAACTCGAGGGGGATTCCAATTGGTCGTCCTCGACCCTGATCTTTAACTGGTACATGTTTTGCACATCCGCCCAAACTATGGCGGGGTACTCGATTAAATTATGCTTCAGTTGTTTTGTACCGCCCAATCGTGGTGAGACTGATGGTAATTCCATTTGTTCCAATTGAAAGAGTGACACGAATTCCCTTAACATATTATTCCCCTTTTCTTGATTTTGAAAACATAAGATTTCCTTGTGGCGACCTTGATGGCACATGCATGTTCTTTCACAAAGGAGTCTTCCATCAAAGCAAAAAAATCTATCGAGTTTGGGGGCAGGTTATGATACCACATCATGGCCCCTTTGGATAACGTTTCTCCAAATTTTTTCAATAGAACGGATGCCATCTCATCATCTCTTAGGTCATTCCCTTTCACAGCACAAGTGTAGGTAGTAATGTGCTCATTGGGGTCCGAGATTCCGTTGTACTTCGGGAGATCGGGCATTCTGAATTTATTAGGGGTAGGCATCAGAGTTGCACTTGAAAGGAATGCGTTTTGCACAAACTTTTTCGAATCTACACCCTTCAGAATAGGGGGTGCGCCTGGGATATTATCGACCCTCGAGTTGTAGGTCTCGATCTTCTTATCGTTAGCTTCCATCTTCTTTTCGCCCGATTAAATCCAGTTTGCGAGGTCTTCGAGCATATTCATAATGGCGGGGTCGGCTACTAACCTATTATTGCTCGAACTTTCCAGTGTCTGTTCGACATGAGGAGCCGTTTCTTGTGGTGTTGTGCTTGGGGTTCTCTGGTGGCTTTGTAGCTGAGCAATAGCCACATGTTTTGCCTGCAACATTTCAAAAATGACATGAAGGCTAAAGTCCCTTTCCCTTTGAGCAGGGGATCCCTATGCTTCACGCTGGTCTCCTTCACAAACACTTCCATTTGTATGAGAACTCAAATCGACATGTTGAGCGTTGTGTGAGCCTTCATCGACATGAATTTGCACTCGTGCCCCTTCAGGGTTTTGCGATGGGACACTGGTACTTGAAGCAGCTGCACCATTCTCTCTGTGATCCTAAGGACATACTGTTTTCATGTGCGTTTACAGAGTTAGATATTTTCTGACCTAAAATTGAAGATTCTTGGACAGGAAAAAGTGTGAAGAATAAGTTGTGTTTTTAGAATACCAGCACTAAAACAACCACTATTATTTTTAGCCCCACGGTGGGCGCCAAACTTTTTACCTTGAAAATTGTAGTTACAATTATATTTGATTTTTTGGTTCTAAAAATACGTGATCTATTTTAATATCAGTTGTTTAGGCAGTAGATGCAGAGTGTGAAGTGAGAAAACAGAATAAGAGAGAATGGAAACGGGATTATGAAAACCGGACAACGGAGAGACCTGCATTGTAGCCTCGAGGTCGAGCATTAGAAGCTTGACAAGGGGCTATCGATAACGGTATAACAGTGTTGAAGGCCTTAAGAATGGCCTATTTATGATTAATAACAAGTAATAAATGAAGAATGATTCAAGAACACAATAAATGAGAAGCAATAAATCAATGAAGCAATTATAGAGAATGTTTTCGTTAGAGGGCAGAGGATGTTCTTGTTCTTGTATTCAATATCATCTGTGTTACAAAGTGACAAGGGTCCCCTTTATATATGAGAGGAACTCAAAAATAGTACATGTGTAATTAATGCCAAGAGATATGGATGGTACAACCATTTAATGCCACGGTACGAGCTTGTACTATATTGTATATTTTGTCAGCTTTAACCACGTGCCCCATGGGAATTTCCCGCCTTTCCACGTTGATCTTTGATTTGTACTTCCTCGAGGTCGAGAACCTTCGATATGCCCCCTCGATGCCAAAACTCAAAACATCGATCCTTATGAGCGTCGAAATGACCGTAAACAAGGGCAAGTAGAGGTCGATATCAACCGTAGAACGGTGAATGTAGGGGTAACGGTTCCGGAGGAAACCCTATGGGAAGTTAAAGGAGAAATGACCGAGGCTAAAATAATTGAGGACTCATGAGAAAAAGCAGTTTTGACGGGACCATCGGGCCTAAGGAAGTATTGAGGTTACCAGAGTTGAACTTCAACGCTGATGCTACTATCGCATTACTCAATGCCACCTAGTGGCCTCGACCTTTAAAATGTGATTGTGCCCAAAGAGGCCCCAACCTAATGTGTAGGTATCACGGCAGTCAAAGCCACAGAACTACGGATTTCCGACAGTTGAGAGAAGAAGTAGAGACTCAAATAAGCATATAGAGAATGAGGAACGTCAACACGTCATTAACATGATCATCAGTAGCGTCGACGTCCCCTAGGGGTCAATGTACCTGCAACCCGAGTTTTAAATGGATTCAACATGGCATGTCAGACCACTAAAGGGCAGATAACCTTGCTGGTGAACATCGCCTAAACCATTCAGGAAATAAAATTCTACGTGATCAAAAGATATATGAGATACAATGCTCTGTTTGGGAGGCCATGGATTCACAACATACGGGTAGTACCCTCGGCACTACACTAGGCGTTGAATTTCCCAAAACTATGAGGAATTAAGAGCGCTATATGGAGGGCAACCGACCACAAAGGAGATGTTTGCGGTTGACGAGGTGATCTTGCTATTAAAACATTCAATGTCAAATGGTTTGAGTTCGGTCGCGAAGGGGGAACCATGTAGCAATCACATATACCGGCCCCGTCGACTAGAGAAGTTAGGGACGGATGAGGACGACGACTACAGATTCCCCATAACTTTAATAGTCCCGGATAATTCCAATGCCACCAAATCAATGGTGGAAGAGCTGGAGCAAGTCATATTGATGGAGCATCTGCGCAATTGTATGGTATGCATGGTCTCGAGGTTACGTCCCGAACATAGGAATAAATTCATTAAATTATTTATAGCTAACATGAATTAGTTTGTCCCACCTTGATATGACAAGGATCCCATCATAAATAAGTACTCACAAGCTAAGCATGGATCCGAAGTTCCACCCCGTTAAACAGAAAATGAGGCCTCAGTTCTAAGTCAAGCACACATTCATCAAAGACGAGGTATCTAAAATCCTTAATATAGGGTCCATTTGGGAGGCTAAGTACTTGAATTAGTTAGGAAACGTAGTGGTAGGATGTGTTTAGAAAACAAAGACTTGAATAAGGCGTGCCCCAATGACTCTTTCCATTTGTCCAGCATTGATCTCATGATCGATGGGACGGCCGGCCAGGAGATCCTCAATTTTCTCGATACCTAATCCCGCTACAACAAAATTTGGATGAACCAGGACGATCAGGAAAAAAATGTCTTTCATCACTAAGTACGACACCAACTGATATAACGTAATGCCATTTGGTATAAAAAATGCTAGTGCAAGTTATCAACACCCAGTAAATCGAATTTTCAAAGAGATAATAGGAAAATCAGTTGAGGTTTACATTGATGATATATTAGTTAAGTCCCTACGAGCAAATGACCATTTGAAATATTTGCTAGAAACCTTCAACATACAGAAGAAATATAATATGAAGCTGAACCTAGAGAAATGCACATTCGGACTCGGGTCCAGGAAATTTCTCAGATTCATGGTTTCCAGTCGGGGCATCGAGATTAATCCCAATAAGATATAGGCCAGCGAAGACATCACCTTTTTGGAAAATGTTAAGGTCATTCAAAGGGTAACCAGGCATATATCCTCTTCGTGTCGATTCATATCGAGGTCCTACGACAAGAGCTATCGGTTCTTGTCACTGTTGGAAAAGAAGAATAACTTCTCATGGACACCAGAGTGCCAACAACCCTTGGAGGAACTCAAGTGGTACCTCTGGATCCCACCTTTACTTTATACTCCAAAGGCAGGAGAACAATTGTACATGTCTTAGTGGTATATGAGACAGTGGTAAGCGAATTCCTTGTCTGGAAAGAGTAAGGTACGCACTTCCCTATCTATTATATTAGCATATCTCTAGGCGAGGCCGAATTTCATTATCCTCACATAGAAAAATTAGCGCTCGCTTTGCTAAGCGCCTCGAGGAAGCTAAAATGATATTTTCACCATCTACGAGGCCGAGTATGAGGGAATGATTACAGGTCTCGAGCTACTTAAAAGTTTGGGGGCTGAGGTGATAGAAGCTAGGTGTGACTCCCTCCCTGTGAAAGCAGGTTAATGGGACGTTTGAAGTCAGAGAGGAATGAATGCAAAGATACCTGGATAAGCTGCAAGTAATGCTACATCGGTTCAAGGAATAAACTCTAAAACATGTACCTTGAGATTAAAAGAGTGAAGCCGGTGCTCTTTCTTATTTAGGATTGTCGGTTGATGACGATGAATTCTACTCGAGAACGGTCGTGCAACTCATGAAATCTGTAGTGGAGCCACGTCGACATAAACTAAACAAGCTTAACTTGGGACTGAAGAAAAAAGTATATAGATTACCTGAAGACTGGGAAGTTGTCCTAGGATCCCAAGGAATCGAGGGTTCTGCACACAAAGGAGGTCAAGTTTATCCTCTCCGAAGACAATAGCTTATTTAGGAGAACATTTGATACCGAGAGATACCGAATATATTTTAAGGGATGTTCACAAAGGCACCTACAGGAACCACTCGCATGATGAATCGTTGGTTCGTAAGGTAATCAGAGCCATCTACTATTGGATCGACGAATGTCGTAGGCACGCACGAATGATTCACCAGCCCGGGGAGCTAGTACATTCGGTCTTGTCACCCTGGCCATTCATAATGTGGGGAATGGACATCATCGGTCCCCTGCCATGGGCACCCGGTAAGGCTCAATATATATTATTTTATGAGTTAGTATTTTTCTAAGTCGTGGAAGCCCAGTTATTTGAGAAAGTCAGAGAGAAAGAAGTTATTGATTTCATATGGGACCACATAATATTCCTATTCGGAATGCCGGTGAGAACATGTGCAACAATGGGAAGCAGTTCATTGGCAGTAAGGTGAGAAAATTTCCCGAGGACCACTAAATCAAAAGGATCCTATCAACACCCTATCACCCCAGCGGGAATGAGCAGGCGGAGTCTACAAAGTAAACCATACTCCAAAACCTTAAGAAGAAGTTGACCGACGCTAAAGGGAAATGGAAGGAAATTTTGCCCCAATTCCTTTGGAGCCACCCTGTTCTCATTACTCTACAATGCGAAAGTGCTAATACCGGTCGAAGTTGGATAACTGATTCTCAACTTCCGATATGCGACCAAAGAGTCAAACGACAAGGCCATGAGTGTGATCCTGGAACTATTGGATGAAGGGCGTGGGGCCACACTCGTCCGGTCGACTGCCTAAAAGCAATTGATCGAAACGTATTACAATCAGAGAGCCAACCTCTGACACATCAATATCGGGACTTGGTGCTAAGAAAAGTGACACTGAACACTCGAAACTCGAATGAAGGGAAGATTGGCCGAATTTGGAAGGTCTATATGAATTATCAAAATCATTTGCAAAGGATCATACAAACTCGAAGTGATGAACAGTGAGCGGCTACCGAACAATTGGAATGTAACCCACTTAAAATGTTACTACTGCTAAGGTACGACCATATTCGTTACTTTTCTTTACATATATTTTGAATTGGACTAATGCTTTCAAGCAAGGATTAAGGAATAATGCAACACCTAGGCTTCAAAGCACGCGTTGCACTCTTTTAATCTTGAACCGATTTTATCCCAAATGGGTTTTCCGACGAGGTTTTTGACGAGCAAACAATGGGTCCTGCTAAAATTAGAATTGAAGATAAGTCATGCACCCGAGTTGAACATCACATCAAAAATATCTAAACCCTCGCTTCGATCAGCCTCTAATACGTGGCGACATCACCCTTATATAGTGATTTTAGTAAGGAAGGAAACTTTTCGCTTGAACAATATAGGCTCGGTGGATAAGATTTATTGTAAGGGCCAAACGGCAAAATGAATCGAGCCTACATAGACCACTTAATCCGTAACACAAAGATTCTACACATTTACAATTATGTATGTTGCGCAGAGAGATGAAAGAAAGTTTATACCTTGCAGATACATATTTGTTCTCTTAAACACTACTACATTTTGTTCCTTATAGACATTGAGCCCAAGGGCACCTCTATCCTGATCTAAGAGATCACCCCCACTCAGGGACTGTCATCCAAAAACAAACTCGATCATCTCGGGTTGTCGAAGCCTAGGGACACCCGATGTAATAATCTTATTGGGCAGAACCCGAACATAAAAGGCTACGACCATCCTAAAAATAGCCTGCAAATGTCTGAAACCCGTAACCAAAACATAAGGCCTTAAATATATGCTAACCGGTTCAAAGGCTACCCTCGTTTACACTATAATTTAATTTTTTTTTAGGTAAACACTTCGGGGAAAGCTTCCGGTCATACCAAGCCCCTGCAAGTCTTAAGCAAAACTGCATCGAAAATGAGCCTTGTTTGAACATTCGAACAAGACCTTATTATTACGTGCTAAGGTATACAAAATCTTTGCAATCATGAAGAAAAAGCAAAAATAAATGAAGTCCAAACGACCTCTACAAAATATACAAAAGTACAAAAACCAAGAAAAAATCTACAAGGCACCTAAGCCTGATCTTCGCCGGAGCTCACCTCATAACCAGAACTATCAGGGTCTTCTCCGTCCTCGAATCAGTCGGAACCCTCAAAGCCTTCCTTATGCTTGAGATATGCCAACATCTTGGCCTCCGCCTTTAGCCTCTTAGCATTATTCATCCGATTATGAATATCCTTGACGTCCTCTCTTCGGGAATACCACTTCACGTATTTAATGATGTCTTTTAGGCGGTCCTGGGCTGCTTCAACATCAGTTTTGCAGTGAGCCACAATCTCTTTAGCATCGACCCTGGTTATTTCCACCACTGACTTGGCTGCGTTAAGTTCCTTAGAAAGGGTAACCCGATCGGCAACAACCGAGCCAAGTTGAGACTAAAGGTCATTAATATTTTGGGACCGAGTCTCAGCTTTCTCACTCACCGCTCGAAGTTGAGCCTCCGCCGAGGACAGTTTCTCCCGGGCATTCTTCTTTTCTGAAGCCAAGTGATCCATCTTGCTTTTCCATTCTTCAGCCTCGGCCTTAATCACGTCTATCTCGGCTCAGAGTTGGTCAATCCAGTCAAGCTTCTGGACCTGCGGGTTTTGACCATTAGTCTCCATGTCTATCTTATTTCACAAGGTTGGATTGTTTTTTCTATGCCGCATCCATCTCGGCTCGAAGACCCTCGAATTCTCATTTGCGTTGGTCGCTGAGAACCTTGTATATGTCCCTCATCTCCGCAAGCTCTTTGACTTTGGCGTCAAGTTAGCTAAGCTCATCCTGGTACCGAAGAAAGGTCTCGTGGTAAAGCACCTAGGAATAAAATACGAGGAAGGGAAAAGGCCTTAAAATCCATAAAAACTAAGTCTAAAGATAAAAGAGGATGATAATACATTACCTAATTCAGCGTCTATTGGGCTTCGTCGAACAATCATGGCGCAGCCACCTCGTTCATTTGTGCCTGGTCTTCTTCCATTACTAGGTGTCGGAGGTAACTAGCTATCCTAACAGGGGTGGTGAGAACCCGGGCATCCTCCAGAATAGTGATTATAATTGATCGCTTCCGACCAGGATCTGTACTCTGGTCGGGGAACCGGTTAATCATCATCGGGCTGGCGTTAGGCCCACCAACCTCCAAGGATGAACATTTCCTGGTACCTCTATGTGACCCAACCCTATGACGACTTCGAGTGATGGAGTCCATGCCATCATAAAAGCAGCAAAGGGGATCGTTCGCTCCACGAGCCCCCTTATTGGGTCCCTTTTTCACCATTCAGGGCTCGTTGAACTTGGACTCGGTGAATGATGACGACCTGATAATATCTGTCACATCGAGTGCCTCCTTCGGGGCACAACTGGTATCCTAGGAAGTCTCAACCTCGGGCTTCTCTTCAACTTCCATAGCCCGAGGGAGATCGGTCTCATGGGTCTCTTGTACAACGACCCCCTGATCTTTGGAGTTTGATGGATCACGGGCCGCGGGACACAAAAGGGTCTTCCACCTCAAAATCATCCTTAATTCGGTAGAGCAAGTCCAATATGGGGCTGGAGAGCTGGATCTCGCCTTCGACTTACTAGCTAATCATCCTTTTGGTTTTTTCTTCACTCACCTAGGGGAGCCCAGAGCCTTTTTTTCCTTCTTCCTCTCTCGTATTGCAGCCCCTAGCTACCCCTAAGTTGAGGAGTTAACGGGCAAGTCCTCATCCACGACTGGAGGCCTAAGCTAGACGGTCTTATGAAAACCTTTAAAGAAAAAATAGAGGAAATATGAACGGAATACTAGAAGAAGATGCCCAATACGACTTTCTCGGGAAATGAATACTACTATGAGAACGGGCCTCCCAGTGACCTTTCGTTAGGTTGCGCCACGAACATTCTATATAGGGAATTTGCAACACAATACACTCGGCCCACTCCTTGAGCCAAGGAATAGCATGCGGAAATCGAGCACAGACTGCGCCGCAGCAAACACTTATAATAAAACGGAAGATAAAACATAAAATCGGCGCGTAAAGGGAGTTATACGTATGTACATTCAATTTCATGGGGAACGTCCTACACTCAGCCAGTATCAAGTCGGCGGTTCTCACCCGGACAAAGCATCCTTGCCCACCCTGATTCTTATCGGTTATGGGTGTATTTAGCTGGGGCATACATTATACCTCCTATAGAACTCTAATATGACCGGGTCCACTAGGCCCTATGTAAAGGGGTAAGTGTATACACTCAGATATCTCTCAACGTCATTAGTAATGGCCTATTTGTAGTTGGGGACCACCATATCCTTGAAGGGCCAATTGTAGTCTTTTCGGACAATGGGCGGTCCTCTTAAGAGATTGAGAAAATGTATCTCGAGGCTTCCTCATGCCGGCCCTAATAGAAGAAGGCTTCACAACCTTGAAGTCATTGGAGACCGAACAAACCTCTGTAATGAACTTGAAGGGGGTTTAGCGGCTAGTTCATCGGTAGCCACGTTAATAGTACAATTATCGAGGTCGAACACATCGGGAACGACTTCATTAGTTTTGGTAGTCAGTTGTGAAGTAGAAGAGCCCTATTGGGGAACGTATTTGGAGGTTTTGGCCATTGATGACTGAAAAGGCTTGAAAGAGGTAGAGACATGTTGAATGTTGAAAGCTCATATTTGGTGGTTCGAATAGAGAATGAGTAAAAGCTTGCAATTTACTGAGGAATCTCGGGCAACGACAGTGAAATTACTAGTGTGTAAAAATAAAAAGGGGTACTAAAATCCTGAAAGTACGAGGGTAGAAGATTGGACGTAAAGTAAAAAAAATAACAAAGGAGGGAATATTTATAGGGGCTCTGTGACGTTTCACGTCCAGGCACAGCCAGCAACGGCTGGCATGCGGTTCAGGTCATAATGACATTAATGACGAGATGTTTTGTGTTTTCTGGAATTTCTCTCACGACATACCAAAGAAGGAATCGAGGAGCTCATGTCGTTTCTCGTCAATTTACTCTCGAAGAGACGAAGGGATTACCTGTATGTGGGTAAAGTCGAGCTCGTGGTATACCCCTGCTTCCGATATGGTAAACCGAGCCTGGGACATGATGACAAGGACTGGAATAAAGACTAAGGTCTCATCGAGTCAGAGCTCGGGAGAATGATGCCCGCCCTCGAGAATATTAGAGCCATGGTCCGGGATAGGCCCAAACCATAAAAGACTTCGTAGTATATCGTCATGAAACCGAGCACGACCAACAGGGGTCCGTAATATTCGTGATATGCCGGATATCACGGCGTGAATCTTGGCACGTACTGATGGAGAACCGGTAATTGGTTAAACAGAAGATTATTTACCTTTTATAGAAGTATACCTAGAGTAGGACTCCCATACTATATAAAGGAGAGTCTGATTATTCATTACATACACTGTAACACGCATTTTAATGTAGTATTTCACTATCTCCGTTTATTAGATGTGGTAGTTTGCCTCGGCATGGAGTTTAAGAAAAAAAAAAAATTTAAAATTTATGTCTTAAAAACATACGCGGTAAAAGCTTTGTGGAGTCATGACATTTATGTGGTTATACAAAAGTTCTCATTTAATGATAAATTGGGTAAAATGAAGAGTTTAAAGTTGAATAATTTTCAAATTTAAAAATATGTCATTTATTTTGGAACAGACTAAATAGAAAAGTATTTTATCTAATTTGAAACATAGGGAGTACTATTTTCTTTGTTCTTATTCTTGCACATTAGTGCTAGTCTTTGTGGGCTCGGATCGGGTGGATATTCCATCAAGGTTATAATCATCCTCATCATGTGGTTTGAGTTTATTACAGCTTATTTAATTAATCTAACACAATTTATGATCGAATTAATTTACATGTTCTTAAAATTATTTACAAATTTAATTGTTATTCGTTTACGAGGGTAGACAACTGCATTAAAGCCGTGAACATACTGCTGAAGTTTAAAAGAGCACATGCTGTTTTAAGTCATCATTAAGTCAAGCAATTGCTAAGTTTCGTCGCCGCTTCGTTATATTTCCTTCTCCCTGTAGTCGTTCTAGCTCCTTAGATATGTGAGTCATTCATTCTATTTATTTGGACATTGTTAAATCTCCATTATTAATTATTAAACTAATAATGCAAATCATAGTCATGGTTTGGTTGTTGGCCACTGAAAATTAAGTTGGTGGTCATCCTAGGCAATGGCCCCTGCCTAACACTAAGCCTCCAAACATCTTCATCATTCTCGTCAAAAAAGTAAAAATATCTACAGACTAAAGACAGATGTCCGTGCTTAAACTATTGTTCAAACAAGCACATCAAGGCTCAAGAAAGAAAAGGACAAAGTTAGGAGACAAAATGCCATTATCCCACTAATTTTCCGTCATGTCAAATGTTAGTTTTCGGGATTGAAATGCATGCATGAGGGAAGGAACGGTGATGCTATGGATAGAATACATAGGTGATTTACTTTCGAGCTTCACGATGTAATTGTCTTTCTCTATCATGTGGTAATCATCTTTATTAATTTAAAGATTACCTCCCTTAAGCTATGTTAGGCTTGTGACTTTCCATGATATTTGGTCGCCGTTGTTACAGTGTACAGCATTGGGCGTGTTTAAAAGACTGGTAGAGCTTCTGGATGCACTTCTCTCATTGTTGTTTTATCAAAAAATGAGATTTTTAGTCGGAGTTCAGGTTATTGATAATCAAGAAATTTCTTACTTTATCGATAAAACGCTTGAAAGGAAATAAAATTGCTAAAAAGATATTGAAATGATTCATCGTAAGCAAAAGAAAATAATTTGATTTCAATATAAGTCATAATGTGCCTTTACAAGTGGAATTTCCTTCCCTTGTATAGAAGTTTACAAACATAACATTTTCTACCATTTATGGCCAAATTATTATCAGCTTTTATGACATTAATGATCCGTTACATTTGATAATCATAACTGTTCATGAAGATTTTGTAGCGATTCTGATTCCCCTTCCTCATTAATTGGAGGTTTATGAATCTTTCCTTTTTACCGTCTTTGTTCATTCCACCCGTGTCTCTTTATCAACTATTTTAGGCTCGAACATAGGTTCCATTTTATCTTGTGAGTGATTGACTCGAACCTCTTGTAACTCGTACACCTTTGAATTATAATATTTCAGTTGTCATTTCCTCATTGTTCCAAGTAAGTGCCCCCTCATCTAAATATAATTCCATGTGTATCACTTATTTACCACCAGTACAGATAGTCCCCCCACTTACCGAATATTCTACAATTGAAAATTTGGGAAGTGGTATGTATTTATGGCGGGAATTCTTTGGTGCCGTTTTCCAAGCATCATTGCATTTTCTCCATTTAATGCATATGCCACGTGGCTTTTCATGATTGGATATGCGGTCCCTCAGCGCTTTTTAAGGATTTTCTGCTGCGTCTGTCACGAAGTGACGGTCCATTATGATGTTTCATTATGACCTTCTTCATACGATGATTTCTTCTTCTTATAAATACCTCATATGTCTTCAGTTCCACGAAACCTTCATCCTACAATGTTCTTCTTCTTCACTCAATCTTGTTCTTCAGCACATATTACTTTGTTAATTCCTTATACAACAATGTCTACATCAAATCCCGATCCTCGCAAAGTAGTAATTGTTAATGAACTTCCCCTTTCATTTGCTCCTGTTATGAGTAGAAGATGTGGTAGACTGCGTAGTTTAGGATATTTTTCCATTCGTAGTTCTTCTTCTGAAACCAACACTAATACTCCTTATTCTTCTAGAACTATCGCTTCTTATACCCCTAGATCTTCTGCAAGAAATAGGGAATCAATTCAACCCATATGTAAACCAACGGTTGATGAAATCGTTCCACAAGAATTTTCTCTCTCCTCTGATCCTGAAACGATTAGGAATTTTTTTTTTCTTTAGCTTCCCATGACCATGCCGATATTTATCCTTCCCAAATTACTACCGGTTTGATTTCACTTGCTCGAAGAGAATGCTACTGGAAATCTGATTTTCCAGTTTTAGTTCCCGGATCGAACCAAAGCATAACTTCGTATCAGGCTGGTTGTTCCTTTATTTACATATATCTTTGTACCTGAGGTTTTAGACCACCTATTGACCCAGTAATTATAGAATTTTGTCATTTCATTAATGTTTGCCTATGATGGATTGGTCCTATCGTCTGTAGTGTTGTTGCATGTCTTCGATATTTATCCAACTTGGCTACCCCCCTTTTACCTTCCATAACTTGCTTTATCTTTATTCTCCTAAATTATTTTGTTTAGGGGTCTTTACTCTCATGGCCAGAAGCAAAAGGGTATGGGTTAGCCCTGAGGATGATAGAGATTGTGGCTGGTGTGCACGTTTCATTGCTGCTCCCACAAGTGTTTTGGAGGGTGAGGAGAATATGCCATTTCTAGAAAAGTGGAAATTTGCATGTAGTTTTCTTTTATCTCTCTTATTCTTTCTTGAAAAAAAGAAAATTTACAATCTCGTGGCCACTTATTGTTTTGAGCAACCATGGAAATTATTTAGGAGATACCTAACTTGCATGCTTGGGCAGAAAAGTTATTGTCCATTTCTCCCATGGAGGAAAGGTCTTGAAAATACCTTTCGCATAGGTTTGGATGGAAAGTTAAAACACATTTTATCATTCTTCTTAATTTTTCTCCTTGTCGTTGCATTAACGTAGGAGTTCATAACGTTTCTCTTTTGCTACGTTTTCCCATTCGAGGTGTCAGTCCCGCATCTATTACTTCTTCATGACTCTCTATGTCCCTTGCTGAAGAAAGGATTTTGGCCTCTTCATCAAAGAGAAAAGTAGACGGAGCCCATGGCTCTCAAGGTGAGGAGGAACATGAAGAGGGTTTTTTAGTGCGTAGGCCCCGAGTTTGGAGGCGTGTTATTTCAGATGATGAAGCCACCCCTCCTCCAAGTTCAATACCTTCTAGGCTTTTGAATGAGCCTGAGAGTGCTACTTTAGTGTGTTCTGATGAAGAGATGAATGCTCCCCCTCATGATTGTAATGATTAGTTGTTTACTCGTGGTTTTGATATTGAAGATTTTTGAGCCGTTTCTGAAGAATAACCCCTTGCCTCTCTTTCAGGGCCAGTGCCCTTTCATTCTCAAGCTACCGTACCTATTGTTCCTACTGTTCCTCCCGTGACTGCTTTCACTTTCTCAACTATTCCTATTACTACTACTTAATTTGATGAAGTTGGTACTTCTAGTAGAAATAGAGCAATGAAACAGATTACCATTGAAGTCCCTGAATGTGGTAATCTACTGAAAAAATTTGGTCAAGACGACGTATGGTTATAACCTTTACTTTTCCTAGTTGAGAAGTCAAAGTCGGAGAGCCACAGTTCCTTGACGTGGATGACTGAAATTGTTCATTCATCTTTGAAGGTTTAAGTATTAGCTTTTTCCTTTCCTTTCCTTGTAGTTATTTACTTTTTCTTAACCATAACTTCTTTATTTTGTTTTGTAGATCTACTTGATAGGCACTGAGCTTATGAAGAGGACTGTTCATACTGAGGAGCAGGTCAATGATTATTGTACTGAAGAAGACAACTGGAAGGAATAATACGAGGGTCTTCAATTGGAAAAGGGAAGTTTTTGCTGAAGAGAAGTGCGCTTTAGACTACAAGCAAGGATGGCTGCGGGAGAATTGGCAATTGAAAAAGCTTCTTCAATTCAAGTCGTCAAAGACAAAGACATTCCTGAATCTTCATTTGCGGAACAACTCTCCAAAGTTACGAAGAGATAAAGGGTTTGAAAGAACTTCTATATCAGAAAGAGACTTATGCCGGGGAGTTAGTTCTAACACTTACCCAGGTTCAAGATGACCTCATTGCTTCTTCTGATGAGGTCCAATTCTTGGAGAGATCTCTCACCCCTTTGAAAGCTTCTTATGATGCTTCTTTAATTGAGAAAGAAGAGTTGAAGGCTGAAATTAATCAGTGGGAGAAAGATTATGAAGCCCTTGAAGATAAATCGACACTCAATGTAAGTTGGTCTTGTTTGAATACTCGCCGCGAGATTTTGATGTATGATAGCCAGGAAGGCTTTGACTTGAATGCTGAGATCGCCAAGGCTAATGAAACGATTGAAAAAACTCAGCAAAATCAGAACTTTTACTCATCTGAGGTTGGCGTTCCCAAAGGCGATGAGCCTACTCCTGGTGAAGTAAGTGTTAAAGCTCTTTGTGCCCAAGTCGAATCTTCTCCTGCTGCTGATGATGCTACATTGGATTCTGCCCCTTAGTGTTTTTCAGAACATAGTATAGTTGGAAATTTTGATGGAAGTTTTTTCTTACTTTTTGGAATGGATGGTTATTTTTTACCACTAGTTCATTTTGGGGTTTGTTATCAAACAAGCATCTTGGTTTTAACTAAGTAAATATTTAATTTTTACCAAGTTTAATATATAAACTTTCGTTTGAGTTTTCATTTTACTCTTTGACTTGCATTTAAAAATGCTTTAATGTTTCGTGATTTTGATATAGACACGAATTTTTATAAAAGAGGGCCCTTTTATAAACAACACTAATGAAAAAGACGTCTCAACTTTATATTGGTGTAAGTATATGAAAGAAGTAGGAAATAGATATGTTGAATGAGTTTCGTGATTAATTTGAGGAAGTATCATGCTTTGAACTTTCGTATTATATAATACTTTATAAGTATTCAAGTAACTTTTTCTACAACATCTATAACTCTTTCATAACTGTTTTTCTTGTAACAAATTTCAAAAAATTTATGGGTTATCTTGCAACCAATGTCTAATCATTGTCATTAACCTAAGTACTCGTAGGATCTTGTAACTTATACAGCGAGTTTACACTTTATCAAAGCTTGTGACAAAGGTTTTTGCCTCATACTTGTTTTAGCTCTTCATTGGCTCTGGACTTTTGATTTTTGGGTTGATCCAGGCTTGAATTCTGCCTTTTAGTCTTTTTTGCCTTCATATCTATAGTCCCGCAAGTGTTAGAGCTTTGAAGTATGAAATCTTCGAGCATTTCATTGTTCTTTCCATTTCGTCCATTTCATGAAAAGGAAAATACATACGGGACCCAATGATATACTTTTAGATAATGACTGCTTAACCCTTTTTATTTCCATTTGAAAGGTTATAACCTGGACCGGGAATAATTTAGTATCCCGCGTGTCTTTCAGGTCGAATATCATCATTTGGTGTGGGCTAGCTTTTCTGCTATCATCTGAAATTGTTAATATAATTTAACGGAACAAAATAAAATTGTATTAAGTGACATCTAACCGTGGGTATTTCCATTTCTTAGAAATAATATTTCTTCAAATGAACAACTTTCCAATTCAAGGTAGTAACTTTCCTTCCATGGTTGCCAACGCATAAGCACCTTTCCCAGTGATACCTCAAATTTTATGAGGACATTCCCAATTTGGATTCAATTTTCCTGCTCAAGCTGCTTTTGTTGATTGAAAAACCTTTTTGAGAACAAAGTCCCGAATCTTGAATTATCTGAGATGAGATTTCTTGTTGTAGTATCGTTCAATAATTTTCTTATGAGTTGTCATTCGTATTAGAGCCGCTTCTCTCCTTTCCTCGAGTAAGTTTAAATTCATTCTTATCTCTTCACCATTTTATTCTTCAGTTTCATGTGTGAATCTCGTACTTGGCTCACCTATTTCGACTGGGATTACGGCATCAACGCCATAAACTAGAGAAAATGGAATTTCTCTTGTGCATGTCTTTGTTGTCGTTCGATAAGCCTGTAATACTCCTGGTAACACCTCGGGCCAATTGCCTTTTGATTCCTATAATCTTTTCATCAAATTATTAATAATAATCTTGTTTTTTGACTCATCTTGTCTATTTTGCACAGAGTGATAAGGTGAGGAAGTTATTCGTTTGATTTTCCAACTTTGAAAAAATTATGTGACTTTCGTGCCTCTAAAATGTGGGCTATTATCACATATAATTTCTCTTGGCACTCTGAGTCGGCATATAATGTTTCGCCAAATAAAATCCATGAGTTCCTTTTCTGGCACCTATTTGAAAGCTCATGCCTATACCCATTTGGAAAAATAATCTGTTAACACTAACAAGAACTGTACCTTTCCTTTAGCTTGCAGAAATGGTCCCACCATATCCATTCCTCACTTCATGAATGGCCACGGGAAAATAACCATATGTAATAATTCTACTGGGAGGTGCATGTTATTGCCATATCGCTGGCATTTATCACACTTAGCTATAAAATTTTCTGCATCTTCTTCCATTCTCGGCCAATAGTATCCTGCTCTATCTAATGTTTTCACCAAGGATATTGCTCCTGCGTGATTTCCACAATGCCCCTCGTGTATTTCTCTAATCACATATTCTGTTTGAGAAGGTCCAGGGAAACCCCCGAACATTTTTCGATATGGATTTCCTCGAATTAAGCACTAACGGACAGCCTTTCGCCAAAGTAACTGAGACTCTTTTTTGTCGTCAGGCACGATTCTATACTACAGAAAATTAATAAGTTTGTTTCTCCAGTCCCAAGTTAAATTATTGAAACGTACCTCATTTTTATGCTGGTCCAGTGCTGAATGAAACAAGTGTATTACAATAGCATTTTCTTAATTTGTTATTTCCTCAACTGATGCGAGATTAGCTAGTGCATCTTCTTCCGCATTCTCCTCCCTAGGTGTTTGCACAATTTTCCATGATTGTAATTGACATATAAATTCTCGTCCATTTTCCAAATATTGTCGAATTCGTGCCTCTCTAGCTATATAAGTCCCCTGCATCTGGTTAACTACCAGTTGAGAATCACTCTTAATTATGACTTGCTCTATAGAGAGTTCTCGTGATAGTTTCAAACCTGCAATAACAACCTCGTAATTTGCTTCATTGTTAGTAATGGAATAGCATTTTATTACTTTTCTTACACTTTCTCACGAGGGTGGTATTAAAACAATACCTAAACCTGCTCATTCAACGTTCGAGGAGCCATTAGTAAATAGAGTTCATGTTCCTGGATTAGTTATGGTGAAAACTAGTAGGTCCTTTTCTACATCAGGAACTATTTTGTGCTGAAATCCGTTACAAAATCTGCTAATATTTGTGATTTTATTGCACTTCTAGGTTGGTACATGATATCATAGTCGCTGAGTTCTATAGCCCATTTTGCTAATCTTCATAACAACTCTTGTTTATGTAATATATTCCTTAGAGGATAAGCAGTTACTATAGAGATAGGATTGCACTAAAATTAAGGTCACAACTTTCTAGATTCCATAACTAACACTAAAGCAAGTTTTTCTAAGTTAGTATATCGAGTTTCAACATTCAACAAAGATTTATTAACATAATAATTGGAGAATCTTTACTTGTCACGACCCAAATTCCCACACGGTTCGTGATGGCGCCCACCAACGTGGTTAGGAAAGCCAACATAAATTACACTAAGTGTTACCCTTCCCATGTGATTAAGTATTCCAACTTTTACTGGTTTTAAGCATTTATTAACATGATGATAGCCTGTGACATAAAAATAAAGATATATGATACATGAGCAAAAAGATAATCATATGTATGAATATACAGCCCAAAACCCAAAATATACGTAGGTGTGTGCCAGGAACTAGTGTCACGAGTATCACGGGAAAGTATCTGAATATACAAGGATAACATATATGTACACAATCCCGTGGTCTGAGAGAAATAGACGAGAAATGACAAAAGGAAACTCCAGGGTGCTTCCAGAGATCGTTAGGAAGAGAAGCTCACCGCGAAGTCGACTCAGCCAAGTTAGTATCTAACGCCGGCCTGATAATTAGATGTACCAGCCTCCTGACCTGTACAGTCAAGTACAGAAAAAAAGAGAAGAAGTGCAGCATGAGTACATAATAAATATGTACCCAGTGAGTATCCCACCCAAACTCGAAGTAGTAGTGGCTAGAGGTCAACTAGATACTCACTAAGGTCCAGCAATATAATATATGATTTAATAAGGCTAAAACAATAGGCATAGAAAAACAATGAGCAACAAGTATATAGCAAATAACGAAAACTAAATAATAACTGAAAAGGGACAACAAGGTACCATAAATCTTCTCTTAACCAATGCCTGACACTCCGATTTTTATTAAATGACTCAAACTCAAGTGATCATACATATACCAGGACAGGAAAACTAGCCGGAGTCATAAAGGTGGTCATAGGGATTGGGGTCATAAGTTATCCCACGATCGCGAATCATACCTGCAACTTGCGTGCTGAGTCCATATAATAAGCTATCCCACGATTGCGCATCATCCCTGGGACTCGTGTGCTGACTCGATAATAATAATAAGCTATCCCACGATCCTGCATCATCCCTGCGACTCGTGGCTAACTCGATATAATAATAATAAGTTATCCCACAGTCGCGCATCATCCCTGCGACTCGTGTGCTGACTCGGTCATAATAATAATAAGCTATCCTACGGTCACGCATCATCCCTGCAACTCGTGTCTTGACTCGAAATCAAGTGTATATACATATAAAAGTACATGTGTGTACAAACTCAACAGTGAACTTAACAGTTTTTTGTCAATACCACGAATAGCCAACTGGGATCCAAATAAAAATATTTCATGTTTCCATAACAACTCAACAATAATTTCAATTCTTATCACATAAAAGGTACAAATAAAGCACATAGTGGCATGCTCGTGAGTCCTAAAGCTACCCGACATAGCAATATAGTTGCCATGTACGGATTCTCGTCACATGGTATGTACGCGGGCCCCCACAACATGTATACATAGCAAACAAGGAACATATGGGGATATTCCCCCCTTACAAGGTTGGAAAGGAGAGTTACTTCGCGACGAAACCACCTCTCGGATCAAGGATGCGTCCGAATCTCTAAAATCTACACTGACGGCTCGCAACTAGCCAAATATAGTTTAATAACATCAATGCATGCTCAAAGCAGGGAAATTATTCTAATCTACCCAAATTTCGACATTCTTGAGAAATTCTAAAAATCCTAACCCCGGGCCCACATGCTCGGATTCCGAAAATTCTCGAAGGGATCACTCGCTCGAAGCCTAAGGATCATAATTACGTCATTATTTTCTGGAATGCATAGCTAATATTGGGTGTTTTATCAAGTTCTTAAGAGCCCTGACTTGTACTACTGAATTCTTGATTTTTGATGTTTTTAGTAATCAATTCTAGTTGAATTCCATGTAAAGATTTAGGAAAATAGAGAGGAATTACTCACCTTGGGATTACTTAGGCCGTGGGGGATGCTGCTCTAGATTGGGGGTCCTCTAATGGAGGTTGTGCATGTTAAAAGTGAAGAAAATCCCGTGTTTTAGGCATTTAAAGGGGTCTGCCTCTAGTGGTTTCCGCACTGCGAATAAGGGACTGCACCTGCGGTCCCGCACTAGCGAAGAAATGGCTGCACCAACAGAAATTGGCTAGGGGCTTTGGGATCGCACCAGTGGATGTTTTTTTCGCACATGCGGAAAAGGTTCCGCACCTGCGAAGGCTGGGGGCCCCCTTGATTTCCGCACCTTCGAGGTTGGGACAGCAGGAGCTGTCCCGCACCTGTGGCTGGGCAACCGCACCTGCGGTCACACCAGCAACAGCTACACCAGCAGTTGTTTTAGCTGGTTTTCATCCTCGTTAGGTGCCCGGGAGGCACCTGGGCCCACCCGAGCCCTAATCCTAATATACCAAAGAGTTCCGAATCATAATACGGACTCGCTCGAGCCTTCGGAACACCCAAAACAACGCTAAAACTCAATATCACACCCCCAAACCCCAAGAACTAAACTTAGAAATTTTATGTTTTGTAGACTTCGCTCACAACGCGTCGAACGAACTTATACAACTCGGAATGACCTCAAATTTTGCAGGCAGGTCATAATTAACATAAAGGAACTATTACCGGTCTCAAAATTCCGTTCAGACATCGATTACACAAAAACACATCCCAAACCAAAATATGGACTTAAGGAACTTCATATTTCAATTGGGCGCCGAAATACCCCCGATTCATCAGAAACCCAATCCAAACATACGCCCAAGTCCGACATCACACGAAGCTACTGGAACTGACGAAACTCGATTCCGTGGTCGTTTACCCAAAATGTTGACCGAAGTCAAACATGGCCTTCAAGGCCAACCTTAAGGAACCATTTGCTCCTATTGCACTCAAAACACCTCCGAATCCCGGACCACCAGTCCCCGCAAGCCATAAATCATAAAATGCCGCTATGGGAAGTTTCATTTGGGGAACGGGGTTTGATAGCGTAAAACAAGTGGTCGGGTCGTTACATTCTCCACCTCTTAAACAAACGTTCATCCTCGAACGGGTCTAGAATCATACCTGAAGTTCCCAATAGGTGTGGGTATCTGCTCCGCATGTCCTCCTCAGAGTCCCAAGTCGCCTCCTCAACTGGTTGGCCCCTCCAATGGACTCTTACGGCAAAAAATCTCTTGGACCTCAACTGGCGGTCCTGTCGATCAACAATAGCAACTGGCTCCTCCTCGTATCCCAGCCCCTCATCCAACTGAATAGTGTTGAAATCGACCACATGAGAGAAGTCGGCGTGGCACCACCAGAGCATGGATACATGAAAACCTTGGGCTTGGCTTGCCCTTCATCGAAAACCTCATAATACCCTTCATTGGCGAAACATTCAACATGACCCTATCTCCCTCCATAAATGATACATCACAAGCCCTCTGATCTGCGTAACTCTTCTATCTAGAATGTGTTGTACGGAGTCTCTCCTGAATCAACTTCACTTTCTCCAAGGCATCCCTCACCAGGTCGGTGCCATATAACTTAGCCTCGCCAGGCTAAAACCACCCGATAGGGGAACAACATCGCTGACCATACAAAGCCTAAAATGGTGACATCTCAATGGTGGACTGATAGCTATTATTGTAAGCAAACTCGGCCAAAGGCAAGAACTGGTCCCACTAACCCCCGAAATCAATCACACATGCCCTGAGCATGTCCTCCAATATCTGAAATCTACACTCTGACTGACCATGAGTCTGGGGATGAAATGCTATGCTGAGGTCTATCCGGGTGCCCATCTCACTATGCAATGCTCTCCAAAAGTGCGAGGTGAGCTGAGGTCCTCGATCTGATATGATGGACACCGGCACACCATGCAACCGGACTATCTCTCAAATGTAGATCTAGGCCAACCTCTCATATGAATATGCAGTAGTCACTGGAAAGAAATGCACTGATTTGGTCAATCTATCCACAATGACCAAAACCGCGTCAACCTTCCGCAAAGTCCGAGGCAATCCAACCATGAAGTCCATAGCAATGCTCTCCCATTTCCACTCATGAATGGGCATCTGCTGAAGTAGGCCTCCTGGTTTCTGGTGCTCATACTTAACATGCTAGAAATTAAGGCACCTAGTCACATACCCCACAATGTCTTTCTTCATACACTTCCACCAGAAATGCTGCTTCAAATTACAATACATCTTCGTAGCACCATGGTGAATAGAATATCGAGAACTCTGTGCCTCCTCTAGAATCCTCTCCCTCAGGCCATCAACAGTAGGAACACATAAGCGGCCCTGAAGTCTCAGAACACCATCCTCGCCAATAGTAACCTCTTTGGCCCTACCCTGAACCACACTCTCGCAAAGATCTGCCAAGCACGGATCATAGAACTATCGGGCCTTAATCTCTCCCAATAGCGAGGACTGAGCAACCACATGTGCCAAAACTCGACGAAGCTCTGAAAGATCTAATCTCACCAAGCGATTGGCCAAGGACCGAATGTACAAGGATAGAGGTCTCTCCTCCGCTGCAATATAAGCCAAGTTACCCATACTCTCAGCCTTCCGGCACAAAGCATCTGCCACCATGTTAGCCTTGCCCGGGTGATAAAGAATGGTGATATCATAATTCTTCAACAACTCAAGCCATATGCGCTGCCTTAAATTAAGATCGTTCTGTTTAAATAAGTGTTGCAAGCCGCGGTGGTCGGTATAGACCTCACAGGACACTCCATACAAATAGTGCCTCCAGATCTTAAGAGCATGAACAATCGCCGCCAACTCCAAATCATGCACATGGTAATTCTTCTCATGAATCTTCACCTGGCGTGAAGCATAAGCAATAAATCTCCCCTCCTACATCAACACGTACCCCAAGCCAACGCGTGAAGCGTCGCAATACACCGTGTACCTCCCAACACTGGATGGCAATACTAGAATTAGCGCTAAGGTCAATGCTGTCTTGAGCTTCTGAAATATCGCCTCACACTCATCAGACCATCAAAACGGGGCATTCTTCTGAGTCAATCTAGTCAATGGAGCTGCAATAAAAGAGAAACCTTTCACAAATCGGTGATAATAACCTTTTAGGCCCAAAAAGCTCCTGATCTCAGTAGCTAAAGTAGGGCGCGACCAACTATGAAGTGCCTCGATCTTCTGAGGATCAGCCTTGATACCCTCTCCAGATACCACATGCCCCAAAAATGCCACGGAATCTAACCAAAACTCACACTTGGAGAACTTGGCATATAGCTTCTGCTCTTGCAAGGTCTACAGCACAACTCTCAAATGTTGCTCGTGCTCCCCCAGGCAACGGGAGTAAATCAAAATTTCATCAATGAAGAAAATGACGAAGGAATCAATATACGGCCTGAACACCCTATTCATCAAGTCCATAAAGGCTGCTGGGGCGTTAGTCAAGCCAAAGGACATCACCATGAACTCATAATGGCCATATCTCGTACGAAAAGTAGTCTACGGAACATCTAACGCCTGAATCTTCAACTGATGATACCCTGATCTCAAGTCCATCTCAGAAAACACACGAGCACCCTGCAACTGGTCAAACCAATCATTGATGCGCGACAAGGGATACTTGTTCTTAATGGTAACCTTGTTCAACTGGCGGTAGTCAATACACATCCGCATAGATCCATCCTTCTTCTTCACAAATAGAACTGGAGCATCCAACGGTGACACACTCGGTGTGATGAACCCCTTAGTTAACAACTCCTCAAGCTACTCCTTCAATTCCTTTAACTCTTTCGGAGCCATACGATACGGAAGAATAGATATAGGCTGAGTAGCAGGGGCTAAATCAATGCAGAAATCAATATCACGGTCCGAAGGCATGCCCGGAAGATCCGAAGGAAATACATCAGCATACTCTCGAAAAACTAGCACGGAATCAATCGTTGGAGACTCGGCGGTGATGTCCCGCACATAAGACAAATAGGCTAGACAACCCTTCTCGACCATATGTCGAGCCTTCAAGAAAGAAATAACCCGGCTGGATACGCTAACTGAAGAACCCCTCCATTCCAGCCTAGGAGACTCAATCATAGCTAAGGTAACTGTCTTGGCATGGGAATCGACCACGACATGGTAAGGAGATAGCCAAACCATGATAAAAATAACCTCAAAATCAACCATGTCGAGCAATAAAAGGTCAGCTCTGGTCTCAAACTCACAGAAGGTGATCACACAAGACCGATACACCCGGTCTACCACCACAGATTCAGCCACAGGAGTGGACACATATATAGGAGATTAACCTCAATGTCGAGAATCCCTCTTCGGTGCAGGTCGGCGTGAAGAGGCATCAAGATATATTTTCTCAATCACCGAAGATGTCCTCCTCGTTGTCCGAAAGGACTGCAACTGGGCAGTCAATGACATATTGGTCCCTAACCAGGTTGAGATCATTACTACCCATATTGAGGGATACCTAAGTGTTTACGCTTATTCCTTCACACTGGGCCCAGTGGAACCTTTCCTTCTAGACTCTTATAAGAGGTACAAAATGTGCGTCAATCATATCTACCCATCGCTATAAAGTATCGTAATCCTTATTTGGTTAGTTATGAACAAGATTGAATCATTTCGGCTCACCATCGATTATCTACTACGCATGTATAGTCCCCGAATCTTCCAATGGGCACTACTAGTGCTTGAGCCTGTCCCGCTAAAATATCTGCGGTGGGAACCTGATCTTGAATGGTAGATGGACCCTCTGGTACTGCCCCTGCTACTGCACAAGCTGGTCCCCTACCTCTACCACGGTCTCGACTGCGGTCTTGACCTCTCGCTTGTCTGGCTGGTGTCTTGTCACCCTGATCGGTAGCGCGTATCCTCAACAACAGAAGTTTAGAATTCCAGAATCAAAAAAATAGATGTAAAGACCCGTAAAATTTCAAGTCTAAAAAAAATGCCCGAATGAGTTCCCATGTGGTTATAACTATATAAATTCTTAACAAGTACCCTTTTGGAGTAAAAAGTACCCTGGGACTTAAAGGATAAAATTTTCCAGATTTGCGCAGGTATGAAGTCCACTATGCGATCGCACATCAGGTATGCGGACCACATAGTGGTCGCATACTTTGACAGTATGATGTCCATCTTGAGGAGAGCTATGCAGCCTAGAATGTGATCGCATTTCTCGAATGCGGGCCACATAGTTGTCGTATTCTTGCACCTTTATTTGTGCAGAGGGACTTATGCGACAGACTATGCGATCGCCTAACAGGTACGTGGATCGCATAGTAGTCGCATACCTGGGCAGTCTGCTTTTCTATTTGGCCCATTTGAGGGCCATTTATGTGCAGGAATGCGGACCACATAGAAGGAAAGCGATCGCATTCCTTACCGCATTCCTGACCGCATTTCTGCTTCGGGACTTTTAAAATTCTAATTTTTATACACGATCCCAGTTCATTAAAACACTTATCCCCTTCCAGTTTAATGATTTTCTGAACAAAATAGAGAGAGGGAAGAGGGATTTCTAGAGAGAGAAATTCCCAACTTAATCAAAATGATCCTACTTCATCACTCAAGCTTGAAACTAATTAAGTAGGACACCATTTTCTTCACCATAAAAGGTAAGCTTGTACCCCATCAACGTTAATTTCCAGATTTTTGTTAAAATGAAACATGGTCATGTGATTTCATGAAGATGGGGGTAGGAATTTTGCATGCATGTAACCATTTCATGAAGATGGGGGTAGGAATTTTGCATGCATGTAACCAACTAGTCATATTCTAGTAAAGGGAAATGTGTTAGAGTAATCCTCCACTAAAAAAATGTCATTTAATAAAAAAGAACACCTAGTGTTTGATAAAATGCCTAAATGAGTACGAATTATGTTTATGGTTCCTAATTCTAAGTGAAATATGTCACTTGTGGAATAGATTGTCGATGCTAGACGGTCCGGTGATTTGTGATAAAAAAATTAAAGGGGAATTTCAGTTCGAGGTATGTATGGCTAACTTTAATATTTGTAGAGTTACCTTATTGGTGTCCAAGAACACGGTGTGAAATTCTTTCTTTAGCATATGTGAATTGATTGACCTGCTTATCCTATGAAGTGTCAGGTTCGTTAAATGTTCCAATATGTCGATATGGCAGCACGTGCTACTAAATGAAAGACGGTAAACGTACCCTAATGTGGGAATGTAGCTAATTGCTAAGGGCCGAGTGTGGCAAATGATGAAAAGAAAATGTGGATTGATTTAATTGAGTTAAATAGTGATGGAAATACCAAACATGAAATTATTGTTTGGTAAGGATTATTGTGCCTTTATTTCATATAGTTGTTGGTTGATATTAACTTATGTTCTTGATGACGAATATCCCTGTGATAAAATTGTTGGTTGTTGATACTATCTAATGTTATTGTACGGCGGGATCGGGTTACACGCCGTAACACGAAGTAATAATGGTGGAGAGGTAAGAAGGGTGAGATGTGAATGTACGGCGGGATCGGGTTGCGCGCCGCATAAGATTAGAAATTGAAATGAGTAACAGTGGAATCTTCATTTGTGATTTTTTGTATATCCGTGTGGTACTTGTGCGGTTACCCTGATTGTTTTCTAATTGTGTACTGTTTGATTCTACTTAGAATAAACCTTGTTCATACATAGTTGTATTATTCAACGGTACTAACGTCCCTTTTGCCGGGGGCGCTACATATTTAGCTCAGACCGCCGATAGTGGTGCTTCACCTTCATACCTTCACCAGATCCGGTGAGCCCCATTTCCTCTCGGGGCTGTGTGTAGTCTATATCATCCCTTTTGTATATGCTGTGTTTTCTAAGGTATAGTCGGGGCCTTGTTTCTGGCAAGTATTGTCTAAACCCTTAGTACTTAGACATGATGTGGGTTGTACATATATGTATTTTGGGCAGTAATTGTGTTTACTAGTAATCGTGGTCTGAATCGGAATTATTGTATGTTTTGTGACTATCAAATATTGAAATGATAAAGGATAAAATGAACTCATGTAGTAGATTCATGCTTAAACTCTAAATTGCTAATTCATGAGGAATAATGTATATTGTAAATACCAGGTAACGCATTGGGTAGGAAAGGCAATCCAGGTCCGCTTGACCGGGATCATCCGGTTGGGCGCCAGTCTCGTTCCTCAGTTTTGGGGCATGAAAATGGAATGATAGAATTCAAGAAAAAGAAGATTTTTCCTAAGGGTTCTGCAGCCTCTCGAAGATAAGTACAAACGTCTCCGTACTGATCCGCAAGACTCTACTAAACCTCCTCATGACTGTTGAGTTCTATGTAAACCTAGCTCTGATACCAACTTCTCATGACCCCAAATCCTAAACTGGTCATGATGGATCCTATCATGGAACTAAGCTACCCAACATTCACCTACTGATGTGGTGCTTTCACAGCAGGTAGCTCAGACCGCCGATAGCGGTGCTTTCCCTTCATACCTTCACCAGATCCGGTGAGCCCCATTTCTTCTCGGGGCTGTGTGTAGTCTATATCATCCCTTTTGTATATGTTTTGTCTTCTAAGGTATAGCCGGGGCCTTGATGCCAGCAAGTATTATGTAAACCCTTAGTACTTTTGGAGGCTCCGTAGACATGATGTGGGTTTAACATATATGTATTTTGGGTAGTAATTGTGTTTACTAGTAATCATGGTCCGAATCAAAATTATTTTATTTTTTGTGACTATAAAATGTTGAAACGATAAAGGATGAAATTAACTCAACTAGTAGATTCATGCTTAAACACTAAATTTATAATTCATGAGAAATAATGTATATTGTAAATATGGGGTAACATTTTTGGCAGGAAAGGGAATCCAGGTCCGCTTGACGGATCATCCGGTTGGGCGCTGGTCTCGTTCCTCGGTTTTGGGACTTGACAAACTTTGTATCAGAGCCTAAGTTTCTTTAAAAATAGTTTCCTAGGATATCTCCGAGCCGTGTCTAGTAAAGCCCTTCTTATCGGTGTGTTGTCGACCACATCTATAATTAGGGGGCTGCAGGGACATTTAGGAAAGTACCCTTTTATTGATATTCTATATCGTGCGATGTGGTGAAAGGTGAGGTTTTATATCTCTAACTCGTGTAATGTTCTAATTTGTAGTAAATGAAACCTAAGAAGAGAGCCCGACTCGGCCCAGAGGCGAATGCCACCCCATAAGTGGTCGTAAATTCATTATCTGATGGTCCAGGTGTGAATGATTCCCCGACCCTGAATCTACCTTACTCTTCCATCCCAGGACAGGATATTCATATTCCTGCTCCAACGGAGGGTGCTGCAGTCCCTCCCGCTGATATTCCTGATCCTTCCTCAGTCCCAGCTCCCGGTCCCGGTATTTCTGATGGGGACCTTAGGGGAGCTATTCAGATGTTGACTCAGCTAGTTGCCTCCCAGGCCCAAAGATCTCATGTTGCCCCTGCGACCTCTAGTGAGCAAGGGGATTATTCCGGTACCAGAGTCAACCAGTTTATGCGGTTAGCCTGTCCAGAGTTCACAGGCACCGACCTAGAGGCAGATCCTCAGGACTTTATAGATGAAATGTACAAGACTCTCCGCGTTATGAAGGCTACAGAGACAGAAGGGGTTGAGTTTGCTTCCTATCGGTTAAAGGGAGCAGCGTATTCATGGTGGGAGGGTTCCCGTGGGTATGGAAGCCCTCCGGCGAAGTGGGATGAGTTTGTTGATGCCTTTATGGATCATTTCTTGCATGTCGAGACTATGGCAGCCCGTGCTGTGGAATTTGAGGTCCTTAAGTAGGGCAACATGAGTGTGCAGGAGTAACACATGGATTTCGTGTGCCTTCCCAAATATGCCATCCATATGATGCCGACTATGGAGGCCAGAGTTCGACGATTTGCTCAGGGCCTTGTTCCCTTGGTTGTTAATGAAGCTGCTACAAATGCCTTGCATTCGGATATGAATTATGGGTAGATCGTGGGATTGACCTAGGCTACAGAGGCTTCGAAGCTTAAGATAAGGATGGAGAGAGAGTGGTAGTAGGGCCCGATCAGCGAGCAACCCTGGGTGTTTAGTTGCAGGGGGGTGATCAGCCCTTCTGAGAGGGTCATCAGGGCCATCCCAGTCCTATGCTCAGTCCTCGGCTAGTGCCCTGCCATCAAGGCACAGTTATCAGCAGGGGGGTCTCTTAGGACCAGGTTCAGATAGCAGGAGTTTCAATCAGTCAGGTCGTCCAAGTGGAAGGTTCCAACAGCAGTGGAGGGCCCCATGCCCAGGTGTGGGAGATTTCATTCTGAGCCATGTTAATTGGATATACCGGTGGCCCCATAACCAGCGAGACTGTCGCGCACCCATTCAGGGCGCGGGTAGGGGCACTGCTCAACCATCAATCTCTTCAGCCACCACAAAGCGTCCCCTCCAGCTCCAGCAGGGTGAGGTGCGGCTAGGGGTGGACCACGGGATCGATGGGGACCCAGTCGATACTATACGTTTAGTGGTCGCTAGAGTGGAGAGGCTTCCCCATATGTCATCACAGGTATTCTGATTGTCCAAATGCATGATGTTTATACTCTTATTGACCCCCGACTCTTCCTTGTCATATGTTACTCCATTTGTTGCTTCATGTTTTGGGATAGAACCCGAACAAATTCATGAGTTGTTCTGTGTGTCGATCTCGGTTGGTGAATCTATACGGCCGCGCAAGTCTATAGGAATTGTGTTGTCACGGTATGTGATCGGGATACCACGGCCGATCTTATTGAGCTAGTAATGGTGGATTTTGATGTTATCATGGGAATGGATTGGCTCTACTCGTGCTTTGCTAAACTCGATTGCCGAACCAGAATTATGAGGCTCGAGTTTCCTAATGAACCAGTTATCGAATGGAAGGGGAATTACGTAGTGCCAAGGGATAGATTTATTTCATACCTCAAGTCCTCAAAAATGATCAGGAAGGGGTGTATCTACCATTTGGTCCTGGTTGCGGACAATTCTTCAGAGGTGCCTGCTCCCGAGTCCGTTTCGGTTGTGAATGAGTATCTATAAGTATTTCGAGGAGCTTCCTGGGATTCCACCAGATAGAGAGATTGATTTCAAGATTGATGTATTGCCAAATATGCAGCCAATAGCTATTCCATCTTACCGAATGGGGCCAGCAGAATTGAGAGAGCTAAAGGAATAATTGAAGGATCTATTAGAAAAGGGTTTCATACGGCCAAATGTGTCGCCTTGGGGTGCACCGGTTCTTTTTGTCAGAAAGAAAGACGGATCGCTTCGGATGTGTATTGATTATCGGCAGCTGAACAAGGTCACCGTAAAAAACAAATACCCATTGCCTCGGATGGATGATTTGTTCGACCAGTTGCAAGGTGCTAGGTTCTTATCAGATATTGATTTGCGATCCGGGTATCACCAATTAAAGATCAAGGAGCACGATATTCTTAAGACTGCCTTCAGAACTCGATATGGGCACTTTGAATTTCTGGTAATGTCTTTTGGGCTAACCAATGCCCCGCCAGCTTTTATGGATCTTACGAATTGGGTTTTCAAACTGTTTCTTGACTCCTTTGTGATTGTTTTCATTGACGATATCCTTGTTTATTCGCTAATTTGGGAAGATCAAGCTAATCACCTTATGGTAGTTCTGCAGACTCTTCATCAGCACTAGTTGTATGCAAAATTTTCAAAATGTGAATTTTGGCTAGAATCAATCACCTTTTTGGGCCATGTTGTTTGCAGGGAAGTGATTCAGGTTCATCCCCAAACGATTGCAGAGGTAAAGGATTGTCCTAGGAAAACGACCCCAACATATTATTATCACCTTCTTGGTTCTAGCTAGGTATTATCGAAGATATGTGGAGGGATTCTCTACCCTCGCCTCCCCATTGACTAAGCTGACGTAGAAGGCGGTTAAGTTCCAATGTTCTGATGCTTGTGAAAAGTGTTTTTAGGAATTGAAATTGAGATTGACTTCGGCGCCGGTGTTGACCTTGCCAGAGGATACAAAAGGATTTGTGGTTTATTGTGATGCTTGAAGGGTTTGTTTAGGGTGTGTGTTGATGCAGTGCGGGGAGGTTATAGCGTATGCTTCTACGCAACTCAAGAATCACAAGAAGAATTATCCGACGCAAGATTTGGAGCTCGCGTCGGTTGTGTTTGCATTAAAGATCTGGCAGCATTATCTTTATGGGGTCCATGTGGATGTGTTCACAGACCACATCAGTCTTCAATATTTATTCAAACAAAAGGAGTTGAACATAAGACAGCGGAGGTGGTTAGAATTTCTCAAGGATTATGATATGAATATTTTGTACCATCCAGGAAAGGCGAATTTGGTAGCCTCCGCTCTTAGGCGGAAATCCATGTGTAGCTTGGCTCATTTGGAAGCAGGTTAGAGGCGTTTGGCTCAGGAGGTTTATCAATTGGCTAGTCTGTGGGTCTACCTTTCGACCTCAGATTAAAGTGATGTCGGGGTACGTAATGGAGCAGAATCTTCACTTGTAATGGAAATCAAGGAAAAACAATTCAGATATCCAGCATTGGTACAATTGATACAGGAAATTCTAAATCATAAGACTACAACATTTTCACTCGGCAATGATGTCAGTGTTTTGCGGTGCCAAGGAAGACTATATGTTTCGGACGTGGATGATCTTCGGAAAAGGGTAATGGCAGAGGCTCATAATTCCAGGTATTCAGTACACCCAAGTTCTACGAATATGTGTCATGATCTCAAAGATATTTAATGGTGGAATGGTATGAAGAGGGGTATGGTAGAATTTGTGGCTAGGTGTCCCAATTGTCAGTAAGTGATGGACGAACATCAGAGGCCCGGTGGGTTGACACAGCTTATGGAAATACCAATGTGGAAATGGGAGATGATCAACATGGACTTTGTGGTAGGGTAACCCCGCACTCAGTGCAAGTTCGACTCAATTTGGGAGATAGTGGATCGTCTCACGAAATCAACTCACTTATTGCCAGTCAAGTCCACCGATACTGCAGAACAGTACGCTCAGTTGTATATCAAGGAAATAGTCACGCTCCATGGCACTCCAGTTTCTATTATCTCTGATCGAGGGGCCCAGTTCACATCTAACTTTTGGAGGAAATTTCAGCAGGGTTTGGGTACTCAGGTAAATCTCAGCATCCGCTTTCCACCCACAGACGGACGGTCAAGCGGAGATGACTATTCAAACGCTCGAAGATATGTTACGATCTTGTGTTTTAGACTTCAAGGGTGTCACGCCCCCTTCATTCCTCTTCCTTGCGGAATATCGGGTTTATGACATTGGTTGGGACAACTCTTTCGTTTTGGGAAAGGGGTTTGCATATTTTGAAGAGTCGCCACCTAATGATTTCTGCGGTACGTTAGGGCACCTAAGGGATTCAATTATAACTACGTTGCTAACTAGAGATTTGTGTAAGGGGTTGCAATTATCCTAAGGGGAAGGTGTTAGGCACCCCTCAGGATCCACAAGTGTGGTTCCCGGCCAAATGGTTTCGTGAATTTGTACAACTAGCAAATAACAAGTAAAGGCTCCAATAGGAGGGGATTTAAATCTTAAGCATACATATGTTTAGAAGGTAATAAAGAAGATTAGCTTTTAAAAAAAAAGAATTACGAGCTAGTATATAAAGGTGTCCTAGGTTTATAATAATATGGATCAAATCAATGCAATACCTGATAATCACTCCTCAAAGAGGGGCTACACGTGGTATTAGCGCACCAGTCATCATATCGATATTCTACCCACCCCGTGAAGGCAATTAAAGCATGTGTTGGTCACGGACTTTATTGCCTGCTATTACCCCTCTCATCCTATCAGTCCTGGAGGAGGCTAGGACTACTATCCTAAAAGGAAGTACTAGTTTGACCCCTAGTTTTAAAGGATAAGATTATAAGCGACAAACAACGACAATTAGGACTTCAGATAAGGGAAACCAAATAAGAGCAGACACGAGGCCCAATTATTTCTCCACAGATTATGCACATGATTAGCACGACTCAAACACAAGTAAGGCCTTATTAACTACAGAACCTAAGGCATGAAATCTATGTGAGAATGCAATAGTCAGGCAGCTTTCTTACTGATTTCAGAGGATGAATTTTATCAGTTTCTTACTGATTATAACCATTAATAGTCAAGCAGCAAGTATAAAGGAGTATGTTTCCTGTTTTAATAGATTTAACACCTATAGCTTGCTTAAGCGTATGACAACAACCAGTAATTATCCAGATTATTAAAGAAACTACTACAAGTTAGTTTGCCTAAACATGCTGCAGTTAGGTGTTGAAAAAAATACAGAACTATTATCTGTTGTTTGGAAACATGGTGAAATTATTTTTGAGGGCCTTTTTCATGCAATCAGCAGTTAAACTAGGTGTTGAATGAGATCCTAAGACATGATATCTAATTTTCACACATAGGGATGCAGAATGAATGGTATGCAGAATTCCTAGGAAGGATTTCAAAATGCATAAAGTCGTAGTATTTGAACATGCTATGCAGCAAGTATGAGGATGACTTTTTGGTAGGCGCATTATTATCCTAAGCATGATTCCTAGGTGTACCACAATATTACATCGATATTAGAACTGGTTTATATGAATAAAAGGTTTACATTAACATTTAATCAACATGATTTCTGAATGATAAATGATAATGCCATAATAGGATGTTGAAATAGTAAACATGGACCTAAGGAACTGGATATCTAATGCATGATATGCTGTATACAATCATCCCTAAGCGTAGTGCACAAGTAAGAAATGTAAACCTAGAGGCATAATATCTACCCTCTAACATGGATAATCTATATAACTACCATTCCCCTTTTCACTGTCCATTCCCAAGTATTTGTTTACAAATTATTACAGGCCGGGATTATTAATTACACAACCAAAGGAAAATAAGAAGTTACTTCTATAGGGAGCCTTCAATTAGGCCCAGATCTTCCAAACCTCAATGCCTTCGGTGTTTCATAGCCTTTCATAGTCCGAGTGTGTCAAAGATCCCGAAGGACCTCGAGGGCTCCCGAGCAATGCTCACACCCAGACATAGCCAAAGAGTTAAACATGTGCAGTGTGGGAAGTGCCAGCCGTGTGTGTCAGAGTTCAGAGGGCACTCAAAGGGTCCCCAAAGCAGTAGTCACACAAAGGGAGCTGAACTTAGACTCCTAAGAGTATATGTGACAGTGCTTTTTATTTTTTAAAAGGGTTTTAGTAAGAAACGATTTGAGAAAGGGTAAGTAAGAAAACAATTTTGAAGAAGGAAATAAAAGCATAACATAACACAAAGGACCAAGGCTAGTCCAACAATCACAAACAGGGGTAATGGGATCTGGGGGACAAATACAGAGCATGTTAGGGCATATACCTCACAGTCAAACACACACATAGGCATAAAATTAGAAACTCCTAAGGGTCTAGAGGATTAGGGGTACAGTAACATATTAGGTTAGACTAACACCTAAAACAACTAAGACCATAATTAAACTAATGTACCAGTCATAGGCATATAAGAAGTAGGTGCTAAGTATACAGAAACATGCTGGTCATAAAGAAATAAATCCTAACTTAACATGCAGAGGGGATTTCAGGATCCTAGATACATGCTAGATAATAAGTAAAAGCAAATTAGAAGCATGCTGAATTACAACAGTAGTAGAAACATGTTGGTTTGAGGACTGAATTCTAAATTAGAACATACCAGTGAAGAGAGGAAAGCCGTAACACAAATAGGAAAGTAGGAGATGCACAATGGTTAGCCTTAGCTTGCAGCCAGCTAACGTAGAATAGTAGTAGTTAGAACATAAGAGAGAGTAGAGTCTTTTTAATTGTGAGAGAGAGATTTTGAACAGATCAGTTCGTGTATAATGAGAGAAAAAGTATGCATATATATAGTTTTGAAAGTTGGGTGAAGTGTAAGGTCAAAATCAGAATCAGTCAACAATTATGGAACTTAGTATCAATCAGAGTGAAATCAGCTCAAGTACTACCATGATTAAGGGAGTTATTCAAACGGTGAGTAACAAATAAGGAAAGACAACATATATAGCTTAAATGAATATTCAAACAGTGTTAAATCAACATAACTATCCATTAATTGAAGGGGTTAAATTCAAATAGCTAGTAGGCAAATAACAAATAAGGAAAGTTCCCATGCATATAACATATAAAGAAAAAATTTCAGCCCAGTACAAGTATGAAATTAAGTGTAGGTTCATCAGATTCTAATTAAGGAAATAGGGATCAATTAACAGAAAATTAACAAGGTAACAAGGTACGAAATAATACAAAGGTCGGAAATTAGTAAGACTATCCCATAAGAAATCAGTAAAGTTTTCAAATCACAAGGAATCAGGGATTCTCACCCTTTGAGGGCCTTAGGGAGGACATCACCCATTAACTAGAGGCTTGAAGTAGACAGGAACACCATGGGTGTAAGAAGACGGGTTCTCACCCTTTGAGGGCCTTAGGGAGGAAATCACCCTCATAGGAGAGTCATGAGAGGCAAGAGGATGAAGGCTTCAAGGTCTCCGACAAAGGGGTGACCGGAGAAGATGAAGGAGTTCATCAGAACTGAAGAGACGGAAGTCTCCAGAAGAGACTAGAGAGAGAGAAAGATGAGAGTAGAGAGATGAAGGGTCGTGAGAGAATGAGGGGTCAGAGGGGGGTAGTAAGGGTTTAACAATGGTAAGTGAAATCTAGGTCGTTGATCTAATTTGATCAACGGTTCAGATTGATCCGAGAGTTAAGCTGGGCAGGAATTGGTTTGGGCTGGGTAGGAGAATTGGGTTATTATAATCTGGTGAGTTGGGTTGATTTTAGGCTAGAGTTCAAATAAACGTGGCCAATTGTTAAATACTCTTTAAAATTAGATAAATAATTAATAAAACAGCTAATAATTATACAAAAAATGAAATTGAGGTTAAATAAGCACAAAGCACCATTAATTTAATTAGCTTATATAAGAAATATAAAATGGCTAATCAGTGATTAAAATGATATAAAATATACGATTAGGCTATAATTATAAAATTAATGTTATTATAATTAAATAATGCAAAAATTGGCTAATTTATGAAAGAATTAAATACTGACAGGAATATAATAGTATATTGAGTTAAGAAATAATTTGAAATTACTTGTAATGCAATTTATGAATAGTTATTAAATATAAAACACTAAATAAATAGGAAAATAAATTGGTAAAATTAAGAAAAAATGCCAATGATGATGAAAAGTGATTTTGAGGTATATATGCAAATTTAAAAAATAGTTTGAGGAATAATTGGGTATCAACAAAGGATAGGTTGGAAGATCACTTGCCGCATATAGAGTTTGCTTACAATAACTGCTTACACACTAGTATTTAGATGGTCCTATTTGAGGCATTGTACGGAAGAAGGTGTAGGTCTCCGATTGGGTGGTTAGATGTTGGTGAAGCAGAATTGCTAGGGCCGGATCTCGTGCAATAGGCTATGGAAAAAGTTAGAGTCATTCAAGAGAGGATGAAAACTGCTCAGAGTCGCCAGAAATTCTACACGGACGTTCTCGTAGGGATTTGGAGTTTCAAATAGATGATTGGGTTTGGGAAGAAAGGAAAATTGAGCCCTAGGTATGTCGGACCATATCGGATCGCTCAAAATATAGGACAGGTGATTTATAGAATTGAATTGCCCCGTGAAATGTCGTTAGTGCACCCAGTGTTTCATGTGTCCATGTTGAAGAAAGTGATTGGGGATTCATCGGCCATTGTGTCGGATGAGAGGTTGAAATTAATGAAGAATTGTCATGTGAAGAGGTTCCAATCTCTATTCTTGATAGGCAGGTCCGTAGATTGAGGAACAAAGAGATTGCTTCTGTTAAAGTGTTATGGCGATGTCAACAAGTCGAGGAAGCCTCATGAGAAGAGGAAAATGAAATGAAAGAGAAATACCCCCATTTGTTTGAATAAGTACGGTAATGGTTTGAAAATTGTCATCCCTAAGACAATTATATGTTGTGTCAAATTTTGTGAAAAAGCACCCCATTTTCCCCTAATTACCCTACTATTGTGACTTCTCAAACATTGTGCCATAAATGTATATGTTGTTGTGATTAGCTGAATTATGTGCAACTCTTGGTAATAGCTGAATTATGTGCAACTCATTGTAATAGTTGAATTATGTGCAAATTTGTGGAGTTAACCGAACTATGTGAGGCTTGTGGAAGTAATTGAATGATATGTAGCTTGTTGAAATGATCGGATTATGTGTGAGTTGATAGAGTAACTGAAAATGCGTGGAATTGGTTAAAATGTGATTCAGGGGCTCTCTGACAAGTAGATAGGCCTAATTACAAAGGAAACTCTGCCAAAACTTTCAGGAAATATCGGACTTAGTAATAATTTAGGGATTGGCATGTTTTGTGTTCTCTTAACTAAGTGATTCCCCGATCCTCATTCGAGGATGAATGATTCTAAGTGGGGGAGAATGTAAAGAGCCGTAAAATTTCAAGTCTAAAAACAATGCCCCGAATGAGTTCCCGTGTGGTTATAACTGTAAAATATCTTAAAACGGACCCTTGTGAAGTGAAAAGTACCCCGGGACTTAAAGGATAAAATTTTCCAAATTTGCGCAGGTTTCCAGTCCACAAATGCGATCGTAGATCGGGTATGTAGACCGCATAATGGTCGCATACTTAGACAGTTTGATGTCCATTTTGAGGACAGCTATGCGGCCTAGAATGCGATTGCATTTCTTGAATGCGGGCCGCATAGTTGTCGCATTCTTGCATCTTTATTTTTGTGGAGGGAGTTATGCGACGCACTATGCAATCGCATAACAGGTATGCAGATTGCATAGTGATCCCATACCTGGGCCATCTGCTTTTCTTTTTGGCCCATTTGAGGGCTATTTATGTGACAGGAATGCGATCGCATTCCTGGCCGCATTTCTACTTCGAGACTTTTAAAATTCTAATTTTTATACCTGACCTCCAGTTCATTAATACACTTACCCCCTTCCTTTTTAAAGATTTTATGAACAAAATAGAGAGAGGGAAGAGAGAGTTCTAGAGAGAGAAAGTCCCAACTTCATCAAAGTGCTCCTCCTTCATCACTCAATCTTGGAACTAATCAAGTAGGGCACCATTTTCTTCACCATAAGAGGTAAGCTTCTACACCATCAACCTTAATTGACATATTTTTTTTTAAAATGAAGCATGGTCAGGTGAGTTCATGAAGACGGGGGTAGGAATTTTGCCTGCATGTAACCAACTAGTCATAATCTAGTAAAGGGAAATGAGTTAGAGTAATCCTTCACTAAAAAGAGGCCATTTAATATAAAAGAACACACAGTGTTTGATAAAATGCCTAAATGAGTTTGAATTATGTTTATGATTCCTAATTCTAGGTGAAATATGTCACATTGTGGAATAGATTAACGGTGCTAGACGGTCCGGTGATTTGTGATAAAAAATTAAAGGGAATTCCGATTCTAGGTATGTATGGCTAACTTTAATCTTTGTAGAGTTACCTTGTTGGTGTCTGAGCACACATTATGAAATTCTTGCTTGAGCATATATGAATTGATTGACGTGCTGTGTCGAGGTGTACGAGTTCATTCCCTGATTTTTCTGTAACGACACGGTAGGTCGTTCCGTGAGATTTAACCCGTTTCCCCCATTTCTGCATTTCGTATACATTGCTAGCCTATTTTTGTTGTATTGGGTCAATTGGTTAGGGTCCGAAGTGGTTATGGTGAGAGTTTAGGCATTTAGCCTTTTAAAGTAGCTTAATAACTAAGAAACTCAATTGAGAGTTGACGTATTTGTAAGCGACCTCGGAATGCGGATTTTATGGCTCGAATAGCTTCGTTTGGTGATTTGGGACTTAGGAGTGTGTTGGGAATGAAGTTTTGATGACTGGTGTAGAATAAGTCTTGAATTGGCAAAAGTTAGTTTTTGGTGATTTCCGGTCGGTAGTGGAAACTAGGCTATCGGTGTCAGAATAGATTTCCGGAAGTTGGAGCAGGTTTGTAATGTCACTTTGGATAGGTCTACAAAATTTCAGGTGAATCAGAGTGTTTTGGTTGGGTTCGGCATAGTTGGCAAAATTTGGAAGTTTCGAAGTCCATAGGCTTGAATTTGATGCAAATTTGGTGTTTCGAAGGCTCGACTAAGTTTTAATAATGTTATGGGATATGTTGGTATGTTTGGTTGATTTCCCGAGGGCCTCGAGTGTGTTTCGGTGATCAATGGACAAATTCTTGGCTTTAAAATAGGGCAGATTTTCTGTTGGTGTGAGGTTCTGGTTTCCTTCTACGCGATCGCGTGAGGATGTTTCCGATCGCGTAGGGTAAAATAGTGGGCTAGCCATTTTTTTCTACGCGATTGCGTGGTTAGGATTGCGATCGCGTAGGTTGGTCAGGTTAGGCAGTGCGATCGCGTGGGGATTTCTCCGATCGCGTAGGGTATTTTGAGGGGCGTGTGTGGGTGGAGAATTTGTTCTATGCGATCGCGTGTATTGGTTTGTGATCGCATTGGTTGGTTGGTCTGTGAATCATGATCGCATGCCAATGTTTGCGATCGCAGTGTAGAAAATATATTAGCTGGGCAGAATGTTTAATATGCGAAATTGGCTCATATTTTTCTCCATTGGGTACGAGTTGGGAGCACTTTTGGGAGGATTTAAGAGGGAATGGAAGAGAATAACTCGGAGGTAAGCTTCTTATCTTCATAACGGTGAGGTTTTCCCGAGGGGCTACTTATAATTTTACTACTTTCACTCTGAGCTTATGAAATATGTTTTGCCCGAGGTGCCTCTATATGATTCAATTCATTTTTATACTAAACCTTTTGGTTGAAGTTGTTGAAAAATACACATTTTCAAAGGGTTTTTCTGAAGGTTGGTTTTAAGGCATGACGATTTCATATATCTATGTTATACTATTGGAAAGTAAGGTTGTGTATATTATGATTTGCTGGCATTGATTTTATGTGCATCCTTGCCGCTTAGACCTGATTTATTTTCATTACTACTAAGTTGGCGTACTCACATTACTCCTTGCACCTCTGTGTGCAGATTCATGTACAGACATCGAGCATTAGCCAATTATTCCGCGCGGAGCCGGATTTGCGGGATATAGAGGTAGTTGTTCAGCGTCCGCAGCATCTCTATTTTTCCCTTCTTTTTGTATCTAGCTTTAATTCTGAGGTTTTGTATTATGATACTATATTTTCGCTTATTCTTCTAGATGCTCATGACTTGTTGGCTCCGAGTTTTTGGGTTAGTGGCACTATTTATGGGCCTGCTTATTTGGCGACTCTGTATATTTATGAAATACTTCGATTTTGATTGGGATTTTAAAATAAATTGTGAACATGTGGTTATTGGCTAGCCTAGTTCCACGATAGGCGCCATGACGACCGGTTTAGGATTTGGGGTCGTTACATTTTCTTAAGTCGTTAATTGAGATTACGAAGGGTGATTTCTTGTGCTTACCTATCATGTTTAAGGTTCGTTAAATGTTCAAATATGTCGATATGGCAGTAGGTGCTACTAAATGAAAGAATGTTAATGTATCCTAATGTGGAAATGCATCTAATTGCTAAGGGCCGAGTGTGGAAAATGATGAAAAGAAACTGTGGATTGATTTAATTAAGTTAAATAGTGATGGCAACACCATACATGAAATTATTGTTTGCTAAGGATTATTGTGCCTTGATTTCATATAGTTGTTGGTTGACTAATCTTGATGATGAAGATCCCTGCGATAAAATTGTTGGTTATTGTTACTATCAAATGTGATTGTACGACGGGATCGGGTTGCGCGCCGCAACACGAAGTAATAAGGGTGAAATGTGATTGTATAGTGGGATCGGGTTGCGCTGCAACATGAAGTAATAAGGGTGAGATGTGAATGTACGGTGGGATCGGGTTGCGCACCACTACAGATGAGCAATTTAAATGAGTAACTGTGGAATCTTCATTTGTGATTTTTTGCATGTCTGTGTGGTACTTGTGTGGTTACCCTGAATGTTTTCTCATTGTGTACTCTTTGATTCTACATAGAATAAACCATGTTCATACATATTAGTACTATCCATCCGTTTTTCCGGGGGCACTACATCTTTTATATGGATGTTGGTGGTTCCACAGAAGGTAGCTCAGATGGCCGATAGTGGTGCTTCCCCTTCATACCTTCAGCAGATCCGCGGAGCCCCATTTTCTCTCGGGGCCGTGTGTAGTCTATATCATCCCTTTTGTATATGTTATGTCTTCTAAGATATAGCCGGGCCGACAAGTATTGTGTAAACAATTAGTACTCTTAGAGACTCCGTAGACATGATATGGGTTGTACATATATGTATTTTGGCCAGTAGTTGTGTTTACTAGTAATCGTGGTCCGAATAGGAATTATTGTATGTTTTGTGACTATCAAATGTTGAAATGATAAAGGATGAAATGAACTCAAGTAGTAGATTCATGCTTAAACTATAAATTGCTAATTCATGAGGAATAATGTATATTGTAAATATTGGGTAACGCATTGGGTAGGAAAGGCAATCCAGGTCCGCTTGACCGGGATCATCCGGTTGGGCGCCGGTCTCGTTCCTCGGTTTTGGGGCGTGACAATGGAATGATAGAATTCAAGGAAAATGAGATTTTTCCTAAGGGTTCTGCAGCCTCTCGAAGATAAGTACAGACGTCTCCGTATTGATCCGTAAGACTCTACTAAACCTCCTCATGACCATTGAGTCCTATGTAAACTTGGCCTTGATACCAACTTCTCATGACCCCAAATCCTAAACTGGTCGTGATGGCGCCTATCATGGAACTAGGCTAGCCAACATTCACCTACTGATGTATTATGACAGCAAGGTTATTTTGTACTACCTGTAGTGGCTCATGACGGTTGACTCCAGGTTTTGGGGTAGTGTATAAACTATTTTATTCATTTTGTTGCTTTAAGCTGTTTAAGAGAGAGAACTTTGTGAAATATCATAACATTTTTAGAAATTATGAAAATATTACGTCATTATATGTATGTTGGCTAGCCTAGTTCCATGATAGGCGCCATCACGGCTAGTTTAGGATTTAGGGTCATGACACAGGTAGCCACAAAGGAGAAAATAGAGGCTGGTCTTCCTTAGTTTCAGGAGGCCGATTCGAGGTATGTATGGCTAACTTTAATCTTTGTAGAGTTACCTTGTTGGTGTCCGAGCACACGGTATGAAATTCTTTCTTGAGCATATATGAATTCATTGACCTGCTGTGTCAAGGTGTACGAGTACATTCCCTAATTTTTCTTAAGTCGATTACCATGCTAATTAAGCTATGAAGGGTGATTTCTTGTGCTTATCGTATCATGTGTAAGATTCGTTAAATATTCAAATATGTCGATATGGAAGTAGGTGCTACTAAATGAAATAATTTTAATGTACCCTAATGTGAGAATGTATCTAATTGCTAAGGGCCGAGTGTGGCAAATAATGAAAAGAAACTGTGGATTGTTTAGTTGAGTTAAATATTGATGGCAACACCGTACATGAAATTACTATTTGGTAAGGATTATTGTGCCTTGATTTCATATAGTTGTTGCTTGGTATGAACTTATGTTCTTGATGATGAAGATCCTTGTGATAAAATTGTTGGTTGTTGTTACTATGAAATGTGATCGTACGGTGGGATCGAGTTGCACGCCGAAACACGAAGTAATAATGGTGGAGATGTAATAAGGGTGAAATGTGATTTTATGGTGGGATTGGGTTACGCTCTGCAACACGAACTAATAAGGGTGGAGAGGTAATAAGGGTAAGATGTGAATGTACGGTGGGATTGGGTTGTGCGCCGCTATAGATGAGCAATTGAAATGAGTAACTGTGGAATCTTCATTTGTGATTTTCTGTATATGTGTGGTACTTGTGTGGATACCCTGACTGTTTTCTAATTGTGTACTCTTTGATTCTACTTACAATAAACCTTGTTCATACATACTAGTACTATTCATCCCTTTTGCCAGGGTCGCTACATCTTTTATATAGATGTAGGTGGTTCCACAGCAGGTAGCTCAGACAGCCGATAGTGGTGCTTCCCCTTCATACCTTCAGCAGATATGGTGAGCCCCATTTCCTCTAGGGGCTGTGTGTTGTCTATATCATCCCTTTTGTATATGTTATGTCTTATAAGGTATATCCAGGGCCTTGTTGCCGGAAAGTATTGTGTAAACCCTTAGTACTCTTAGAGATTCCGTAGACATGTTGTGGGTTGTACACATATGTATTTTGGGAAGTAATTGTGTTTACTAGTAATCGTGGTCCGAATCGGTATTATTTTATGTTTTGTAACTATCAAATGTTGAAATGATAAAGGATGAAACGAACTCAAGTAGTAGATTCATGCTTAAACTCTAAATTGCTAATTCATGAGGAATAATCTATATTGTAAATACCGGGTAACGCATTGGGCAGGAAAGGAAATCCAGGTCCGCTTGACCGGGATCATCCGGTTGGGCACTTGTCTCATTCCTCGTCGTTGGGGCGTGACAATGGAATGACAGAATTCAAGAAAAATGAGATTTTTCCTTAGGGTTCTGCAGCCTCTCGAAGATAAGTACAGACGTCTCTATACTGATCCGCAAGACTCTACTAAACCTCCTCATGATCGTTGAGTCCTATGTAAACCTTGCTCTGATACCAACTTATCATGACCCCAAATCCTAAACCGGTCGTGCTGGCTCCTATCATGGAACTAGGCTAGCCAATATTCACATACTGATATATTATGACAGTAGGGTTATTTTATACTACACGTAGTTGCTCATGACGGTTGACTCCAGGTTTTTGGGGTAGTGTATAAACTTTTTTATTCATTTTGTTTCTTTAAACTGTTTAAGAGAATGAACTTTGTGAAGTATCATAACACTTTTATAAATTATGAAAATATTACATCATTATGTGAATGTTGGCTAGCCTAGTTCCATGATAGGTGCCATCATGGCTGGTTTACGATTTAGGGTCATGACACAGGTCGCCACAGAGGAGAAAATAGAGGCTGGTCTTCCTAAGGTTCAGGAGGCCGATGTAGAGACGATGACCAACACCTCTCACAACGCGTCTCCACCTGGCCCGGTGTCATACATATTTCGGTGACGCTTATTCACTGAGTCCATGTTCGATGAAGCCCGGATGGTGAAAGAGCGATCCAAGGAAGAGAGCCATGGTACAGATGAACCCCTTTGTTCTTTTTGGAAGGTGTGGATTTGAGCGCTCTAGAAGACTTCTCCCGGTTGGGCAACTAGGAGGTGATGAGAAATGATCTTTCTTCAGAAGACGGTGGGCAGAGCTAGAGCCCATAATTGACCAACTAGTTTCCTGCCTCGACTGCGAGTCCTGACCGTCAGAGTTCAATAATCATTACTGTCCTTGAGGATGCGTGGGTTCTTTATGCTCGTGTAGGAGTAGTGAGTTACCTCCGGTGCCTGGTAACCAAAGATGAACAGTAGAAAATGAAAGAGGTGGCGTGCCGTTCCAATTAGATGAAGTGCAGCAGGCAATGAATTGGGTAAAACGTCATTCACTCTTTCATCTTTTACTTAGTTTCTTGATAATTCTCACATCGTTTTTCTTTCATCTTTTTGCAGGCCACCATACTTCACCGTGAGATCTTTCCTCGAATACTGGGGTTAGGTGAACCATCCCGAGTTTGAGGCCAAGGATCTTGCTAATTAAAGAGATATGTACAAGCTTCTTAACAAGAAACACAAAGGGGGCCATCAAGGATCTCCGACCGAGTTGGATGCGGCTTAGAAGGATCATGCCTGGTTGTTGAACAGGTAAAGATTTTTAAGGTTAGAGACGATGACATAGCTATGGTGACTAACGACCAAACCTGGCAGGTCCAGCAGAAGATTGATTGGATCAACTAACACCAGCTAAAATGAACCAGCTCCAACACATGCCCGATGTCTGGAAGGCATAAAATGGACCGGCTGGCATTGAAGAAGGAGACCGTTGGGCGCAGCTAGAATCGATCAAGGTTAAACTCCGAGTGCCGAAAGAGAAGGCTGAAGAACGGTCTCAACGAATTGAGGACCTCAAAGCTCAAATGGGAAGAGTTGCTGCTGACGAGATGCCATTGGCAAGGAGCTTGAAATAGCAAGGTCCGAGTTGGAGACAACCAGGGCTGATGCTGAAGATATGGTGGCCCAGTACAGGGCCGACGTTGAGACTTCCATGGCCCGCCTGAAAGTCACAATCGGGTACATGAAGCGATTGCCTCGGAGGGAGACTCTTGATTAAATCCATGCCCGCAGTTTCGAACTATCAGAAGAGATAGAAGCTAGTTGAACCCGAGGGTGAGAAAGGCTCTAAAGGCTCCGGTTACCACGAGGACGGATAAGACCCCGAAGACTCTCGTGACAAGGTGGCTTCTGGTGAAGATTAGGTGTAGGTTCCATTTTTTGAGTCTATTGTTTTTACTACCGTTTTGTAATTGCAAATATTTCGAATTCATTAACATGGAATAAAACATAATAGTAAGTTATTGTTTGGAGGTTCGACCAAGACTTATTCTCGATGAAAATTTTGTTTCAAACTCATGGGAGCTTGTAAAATCCGGAAGCTTTCCCCGAGATAAGTGTTTTAGACTATAATTTTGCCGACGGTAACCTTTGAATCAGTTTGAAAATTTGAAAGCTTTATGTTTCTTTTATGAGCTACGGACGTCTCCGGGCCTTTTTTAAGGTGGCCGTAGCCTTTCATGTTCGGGCCCTGCATAATAGGCTTTTTGCCTCTGGGCTTCGACAACCTGAGTCGTCCGTGTTTATTTTGGACTATAATACCCATGTGAGGGTGTTCGTAGTGTTATACCCCATATTTTCATACGTGAGAGTACGTCATGAATCAATTGATGTAAGATCTGAAATGAGATCATCTTTGAATGTACATAAAGTAAGTTTATCATTTTAATGTGGAGGTTGCAAATATGTAAGATCATGAATAACAAGTACCAAGAGGGTTGGAAGGCATATAAGCAAAAATTACTTGACGAAAATAAGTCTCGTAAAAAATCGACCAGTTGAAAATGTTATAAAATATACTTTTGGGGTTATACAATGGTTACTAACATGATAATAAGGTTATTGTATTATTTATTTTATTCATATCATAGTCGTGTGTTATGTTTTGAAGTCAATCGAGTCGTGGGACAAAAGTTTTCAAAGGTTATCAGAAGTTAAATTATTGAAAGATTGGTCAAATGTAGCTGTCCTTTTATAATAATATACTTGAAATTACGGGATTATCTACAAGTCAAATTGAATATCTACGAGTCTAGTTTCTAACTAGTTAAACAGTTCATTCATACGACATCGGAGTAGAGAGATATTTGCAGTTTTGCGAGACTACGCATATTGCATAGGTGACAAGTATGTGTCACGAAAGTTTTTTGAGCGATGTGTTTTGTTTATTATATGGTGCATTTATTGGACATACCATATACAAAATGGAAATTCGTGGAATGTTATTTCTAACGCTCATAATTTTTTCCTTTATACAACACTTGGATAAGAAGATATAAGCGTCGTAAGAAGGGCCAATGCTGGGGTGCCAAGCTTGAAACTTTTTGACTGTTTATAGGTTGATATATATAGGGCTTTAAATCATATTCCCCTTCATCTTTCATAGAACATGACTAGAGGACCACCAAAAAATTACCCTTAACCTCTCTACAAGGGTTTTCCAAGAATATTAACATCTCGGGTACGAAATCAAGAAGCGATAACATTAGAACAATGTTTACGACGTAAGTATCGCTATATCACCTCTCATTTTCTTTGTAGTTTTAGTTTTGGAAGTTACCTCATAGTTAGGGAAATTCATACTTTCTGAACTTAAGCTTTTAAGTGTCAAGGAAAGTTGACACATTCGTTTCGTAATAGTTAGAACTCATGGGATGGTGATCAGAAGCCGTGAGTTCGATTTATTTCACTTTTAGCAGACTGTTTATAGTCCATTCGTGTTTTCCCCTTGTACTGATGTTTTATTGAGTTTTGAGGAGAAAATGTGTGTAGAAACACCACATAATGACGGAATGGTGGGCTTGTTGTTCGTTGTTATATTTTTATGTTGTTTGACACTACTTTGGTTGTGATTTATGTATGAAGTGGTTAGGGTGTGTTGGCTGTTTTGTGGTATATTGTGATGAAGATAAGGTTGGAAAATGATGCATAAATGTATTTATTGTTGTGTTCTTGTTTATTTTACATAGAGTATTGCAGGAGGTCCTTGTTACAAGGGAGATGCTTCCCAAATTTACGTAAACGAGCTACTAGTTAAAGTTATGGAATTAACCTTTACTCAGCACTGATTTTGAATCTCCTTATTGTTTGGTAGATTGACTTAAGTTGTTTGAATAATTTCTTGGAAGGTGTTAAGGACTAAACAGTGTAACGGTATGATAAGGCTCAACGGTTCACTCATTTTTGCATGATCCTGTAACTACATGCGTTTGATAACGAGACCTGAAGAGAAGTTCGTATTCCTGTATTTATGTACATTATCCTAATATCATAAGTTATAGTATTCTCCCTTATTAGGAGTTTACATTCGGTTAAGTATTGTATTCTTCAATTCAAGAGAGTAGAGGGTCTATATATGTATACACGGTATAATAGTATTTTCACCACCATCGAGCTATAATCGGTGGGCAGGCCCTATTGGGCAGCTTGTGATCACATGGTAAGTTATATACCGAGCCTACTGTTACCGAGCGCATATGAGATCACCGAGAGTGGTCGAAATACAAAGCCTAGTATGGTCGAGCGCCTATGAGCGAGCCTACTATGACAGAGCAGTTACACATATTGAGCCTTATGGGGCCAAACAACTATTTTACTTACAATATTGAGAGAGATGAGTCAATATTAGTAGGTACGCATATTTTCAAATTATATTTGACTCCCAGGTACTTTCGTATTGATGTCCCTCTTGATGGGAACCCTATACTTCATGCATGCATGTCTTGATAGACAGCTGCATAGACATTCCTAGGAAAGAAAGTCACAGATCCGCTTGGTTGGTAAGTTCCACATCCTCGGAGTTACCAAGTCTATACCATGGTGTCCAATTTATAAATATAGGTTTGATGGGTAGGTCGAGATGTGTCCCGGCCATGATACAGTCAAGTATCCCTAGGTACTTGTAGACGAGTCATGTACACTTTTATATCAATATTGTGGCTTTACCAGTCATATGCAGATCTTTAGTTTGGTATTTCTAAAGATCCGATGATTCAGAATATGGCCTCATCGGCCTAAGTTGAGGGTTAGACCTCCAGAGTTCATAGTTGCAGAGTGCTATGCTCGGGCTGAGTATGGAACCGTGTGCCGGCCACGCCTCTTCAGGTTTGGGGCGTGACGAACTTGGTATCAGACCACTTCTATCCTAGGGAGTCTACAAGCCGTGTCTAGTAAAGTCATATTTATGGGTATGTTGTGCACCACACTTATAATCAAGAGGCTGCAGGGCATTTAGGATTGTCACTCTTTCTTCTTACTCTAGATCGCCTTGTAGAGATATGTTGTATTATTTCAGAATCCTAAATTTTATTTTATTTGTAAAACAACAATAACTACATACAGAAAGACTATTGGTAAGAGATTGAATGTGGATGCGGAAGAGTTCAGTCAAAGAAACTCAATTTTGCATCATGCTTATGATAAGTAACTGTGAGGTCTCAAGTAGGTCATGTATGTACAATGATGTGTGAGCTTCTTGATAAGGAACCCTAAAGAATTAATATATATCGACATGTATGGTAAAAATCAATAAGATAATGAAAAGTTTGGTACAACATTCAACAACTAAAAGAAGCAAGGTGAAGAAAGGTACGGGGTACCCAGTTAGTGAATATTATTAGTATTTACAATTTAGATAGATAAATATAAGCATTTTGTATTACTTTCAACAGTAACAGAGATATATACAATTGTCCACAACTAACAGAATTATGCCCTATGGGAGATAAAAGATATAGTTTACGAGAAAGATGGGATATTGTGATGACCCAAGTGGTCATCTTGTGTAATTTAGCAGAAAACTGTGTTTTGAGACCCTGAAAGCCTATGTTAAATATCACCTCGATATGCATGCACAGCCCGGGCGTGTAGCCGGGAAGCTTTTATGTGGAAATGTGTTGAATTGTTGAATTTATGATAACTAATGGAATAAAGTTAACTTTGGTCAATATTTTTGGTAAACGGACTCGGACCCGTGATTTGACAGTCCCGGAGGATCCGTAGGAATATATGGGACCTGGGTGTATGCCCGGAACCAAAATCCGAGGTACCAAGCCCGAGAAATGAATTTTTAAAGAAAATTATTTTCTGAAAATAATACAAAATTTTGAAAATGAAATTTGATGTGAAAATTGTGTTGGCAGTCCCGTATTATGTTCCGGAGCCCGGCACAAGTTGAATATATGTTATGTGAGTTATCTGTGAAATTTGGTGTAAAACGGACTTGAAATGACGAGTTTCGGATCAAAATCGAAATAATTAAGCCTTATGGAGTTTTGAGATTTGAGGTTTAATTACTTGTTCTTGAGGATATTTTGGAGATTTAAATGCTTGAATAAGTCCGTAGGATGATTTGGGAGTCGTGTGTGTTTTTGGTTTTGAGACCCGAGGGCTCGGGTGAGTTTAGGGTAGCTAACGGGGTGTGTAAAGGATCGTGAATCTGGTGTTTTTGATGTTTTGCTAGTGTCTGGTGTACTACTCTTCGCGAACACGGCCAAGGGCCCGCGAACACAAAGGGTAAATATCATGGTCTGGGTTTTTACTCTACGCAAACGCGGAGCACTGGACAGTGCTTCTACGTGAACGCGTCCCCAGGGGTGCGAACGCGTAGTGTTAGGCTGGGGATCTGGGGGCTGGGTAGGTTGTTCTTCGCGAACACGGCCCTAGGCTCGCGAACGGGTAAGCTAGTGGGGTCAAACCTACGCGAATGCGACCAAGGACACGCGAACTCGTAGGTTAGGATTGTCAGCCCTTCGCGAACACGGCCATGGGCCCGCGAACGCGAACTGTTTTTTTTCTTAGTGATTTTTAAAGCTTAAAATTAGAATGCATTCGGGATTTTCTCCTTTTCCATCATTCTCTTCTTCCTCAACCCCATTGTCGACCTCCAAGCTAATTCTCCTCCATAACCACTTGGGTAAGTGACTTCAACTCCAATTTCTTCCATTTTTCCTTCATCAACACTAGAATCTATGCCCAGAATCATGAAAACAAGTAGAAATTAGGGAATTTGGGTAGATTTAGGGATTATGGGACTTTGGTAAATTCAACCTCAATTTGGGATCGTATTTCAAAACAAATCATATATTTGAACTCGTGGGGGTATGCGTGATTGGGTTTTGGTCCGAGCCTCGTGTTTGGACCAAGCTGTCCCGGGGTCGAATTTTGTTATTTTGGAAGAATGCATGGAAATGGGTAATTAGGCTACGGAATTTAATTATTGAATTATTGTTGATATACTTGAGTTAATTATGTCTAGATAATACCATTGTGGAGTTGAATTCTAAAGGAAAGGCGGTGTTAGAGGGTTGATTGCTATATTTTTGACCCAAGGTAAGTGTCTTACCTAACTTGGGTAAGGGAATAGGTATTGTATGCTATCATGTTCACTGCATAGGTGAGGTGACAAGTACCTATGCATTGTGTGTCAGGCATGCCCGTGAGTTTATTTTCGATAAAAACCTTATTATTACTCCCATGTTCGTTATAATATGCAATTGTCTCTACTTGGAAGTTGATTAATGTTGAAAACTCTGGTTGATGAACTCATGATGTATTGGTTAGATTGAGAACCCAATTTTAAAGGGTATATTTGAAATGATTGGTTATAGCTAAGACCCTTGCCGGGCAATCTTTACGATATTGACTGATACTTTCCCCTTGCCGGGTGATTTTGAATTGTATTTCCACTATGTTGTATTCCTTGCCATTGATATTGTGATATTTTTAGTGAGGAAGAGTGTAAATGCACGAGGGGACTTTCCGTGTCATATTTTATATTATTATGCACGAGGGGACATTCCGTGCCATGTTTATATTGTTTATGCACGAGGGGACATTTCGTGCCATATCATATATTATTATGCACGAGGGGACATTCCGTGCCATGTTTATATTGTTTATGCACGAGGGGACATTACGTGCCATATTTTATATTATAATGCAAGAGGGGACATTCCGTGCCATGTTTATATTGTTTATGCACGAGGGGACATTTCGTGCCATATCATATATTATTATGCACGAGGGGACATTCTGTGCCATGTTTATATTGTTTATGCATGAGGGGACATTCCGTGCCATATTTTATATTATTATGCACGAGGGGACATTCCGTTCCATGTTTATATTATTTATGCACGAGGGGACATTCTGTGCCATATCTTATGTTATTATACATGTGGGGACATTCCGTTCCATGTTTATATTATTTATGCACGAGGAGACATTTCGTTCCATATTTTTTAATATTATGCACGAGGGGACATGTCGTGCCGTACCTTTTCACTATTTAATTTGTGTTGTCAATTCCCGTTATTATTTTCAGATATTTTAGACCGTTGTTTTCGTTTCCGTCATTTCAGTATTTGTTATCTCCTACCCCCAGCATGTTCTTCCCCGTAGTTGTAATCTTGTTTAGTTTGTGCTATACTATTGAACTGCACAAGTACATTTTGTTGTCGTGTCCTATCCTCGTCACTACTTCGCCGATGTTAGGCTCTGCACTTACTCAGTACATGGGTTCGGTTGTACTGATGCTACGCCTGCACTTCTTTATGTTGTGCATATTACACAGCCGGACCCGGTGGACATCATTAGTGGGAGTGTCTTTCAGCTTATCCTAGAGGCTTCAAGGTATACCCGCTGGCGTTCATGGGTCTTGGCGTCTCTCCTATCCCTAGTTCTTTGTTTCTGTCTTGTTTTCCTCTAGTTTTCAGAGAGAGCCATGTATTTCATTTCATACTTTGTATTTGGCACTCTTATAGACAGTTTGTGAGTTTGTGACTCCAGGTTTTGGAAAATTAATGCGTCGTTGTATTGTGTTGTCTTTACTTAGTTTTGAAGCTATATTTATTTCTGATGTTAAGTTGTGAACTATCTTTAGCTTATTCTGTCAATTCAATGTTATCATGTTAGTTTAACTGTACACGTTGGCTTGTCTAGCAGATTCAATGTTAGAAGCAATCACGGCCCGATGGTGGGATTTCGGGGCATGACAGATATCAGGACCTAGCTGGGGTTAGAGTAAACCAAAATTGTTGATGGATTATTAGCATTAGATGATATTTTCGAAGGATATGGAAAATGTGATAATAATTCTCCTTGTGAGACACCCAAATGGTTCAAACTAGAATAGTACAGTCGGATATGAATACTAGGATGTTCATAAACTTCTAAAGATAGGCACTGGAATCCTAAAAGGGATAACTATTTACCTTAGTAGTACTTCTGCCCCTGGTAAAAAGAGAATGTTAGGCGAACCGAAGAGCCAATGGATGGAGCAACGGAAGGTAAAGGGGAATGAATGTTTTATTGAAGTTTAAAGACTAATGTAAGAGGCAGAGATATTAGCAGGAGAATAACAAGAGAATAAATGAAGCATTATTAGTAAGATGTGATATATGGACTAAACGGTAAATCAAAATATGACAACATGACAGAGTCTAAGTTGCGACAACTTTTGTCGACTTTTGTTTCATAACTCGTTTGACTTCAAGTCTTATGATACGGATATTATATGATTAAAATACCTTAAAACCCGACATCTTGAGAATATTAAGCACCCATAGGTTTACCCAAAAATACGAGTTACAACATTCTTGATTCGTTTAACTTCTAATACTTGTTAATCACCCTTATACACTCTTGTATCATTTAAGACCAATCAGATTAACTTCTTATCATATCAAAGATAATCTCTTCTCAGATTTATGTCGAATAACTTATGGCATGAACCAACATACGTGAATATGGGTTGTAACAACTAAACATCGCATCTATCATTGCATAAGGCTAAATAATGTCTTTCCTAACGATGTCTTTTCTTTGCATGAGACTAGACAATGTCTCCATCACACTGCATATGGCTAAACATTTCCTTCAATTTCATGAGAATAACCACTGTCTCCATTACATTATATGAGGCTAAGCATTTCCTCCCTTATTGCATAATGCTAAGAACCGCCTTCCTCTGCATAAGGCTAAACACTGCCCTCATCACATAAATGGCTAAACACTACCTTGTCCCATTCTTGCATACAACTAAGCATTAGTTATTCCACCTTCAAGCAATTGATATCCCAGCATTTTTGCGTTTCATTAGTTGAAGCTTCGTCACATTGTCCGTAGGTGTCATAGTCTGAAGGGATCATCCTCATAGCCCAAATACATCATGGCATGACCTAAGGATCTCTCAAAACTGCACATCACTATTCAAAGGCGTCATTGTCCATAAGCACCAACCTCGTTGCCCGAGGACACCATTTCATGGCCTGCGAATCCCATATCATACGCTTCATGGCCAGGGACGTCATGGTCTAAGGACATAATCCTCATTGTCCAAAGATAATTCTCATGTTGCGAAGGGAATATTTTAAATTTCTGTAAAAATCCCATATGTTCGCGTGCATCGTATGTTATGTTTTTTGCAAGTAACTCCAAAGGTAACTGTCATACAAATAAGAGAAATTCTCGCTCTGATTTCCCTTCGCAATGTTTACATCCTTCTATCATCTAAACGTAACTGATGATCAGCAATTGATTACTCTTTATCTCGTAACTACTCAAATGTTTTCCTTACATATCCATAACATTCAAATTTGCATTCATGCGTCAACATAAATTATTTGTTACTCGCAACACTATCGTACCCAAAAGATCCTTTTTCGAAACATACAACCTCTCTATTTTTTAGGTTTTGGCTCCCATTTTTTAAAAATACCTATCTCTATTCATCCGGGCAAAATTTGTCATCTTTACCCGACATCTGTTTCATCATTCCCGGGTAAAGAGAGGCAGCTATTGATACCCAATTTCGCCCTCATATTTTATAAAAATCATATATACTTTTAAAATATTATTTTGCATTATTACCCAATTTAAAAGAGCCATATAAGTATTTTCTATAATTTTTCATAAATTTTTAAAGCCTTAAAATTAATTTTTCTTGCATTCAAATTATTTATTTATTATCCTTTCAAGTTATTTTGTGATGACTTAATCATCCAAATTTATTATTTATTCCACATGTATGTTTTATAATATTTTATTTTATTTTATATAATTACATTTGTATTTTTACACACTTACACAATTTTGCAATAATAACCTATATTCTATGCATAGTTATATTTTGTTGCATTATTTATTCTACAATAGCATTTTATGTTTTTTAATATTTAGATATTATTTTAAATCATTTTTCTACATAAGTAATATTTTATTATTATTTATAAATTACTTTTTATAAATTAAATTAAATAAGTTTTGAATATTTTAATTCATATCTCGATCCTAAGCCAATTTTCGGACCAAAAGATGGCCAAAACCTTAGCCATATCTACCCTAGACCAAACCAAACGGCCCCTTTATTCCAAACAAGTCGCGAACCCTTCTCTCATCCCGTCCTGTTCATCTTTTAGATCTTAGCAGTTGGTCTATCAAGACCAACAACACTCGCTCACCCAATTCTTTATAATTAACCAAGCCCGAAAACCCTACCTCATTTCCCACCTAACAAGAGCCCCAACCCTCTCAAATCTTCTATCTTATCTGAAAGAAACCCTAGCAGCCGCCTTCCCCAATCTTCTCTAAATCCAATCAATTCAGGGATTCACTTTGTGATTTACTTACTTTTAATGGATTATCTCGCTGTTTCTTAAAACTATGTTATTACATAGTATTGGCCTCATTTTTCGCAAGTACAAATCCCCTGAATAAAGTGCCATCGCCTTTGATCTTTGATATTAAGACGATATTTTGTCTGTATACACTCACTACCTAGCCATAGGGGTATGATTCCGTGAGATCTTTTACTATTTTTTGTTCTTCATCTTAAACTAGGGTTTGCCTAAATTCTACTAAATTGATTCTTAATCAATTTCACATGCTATTGTTTCTTCTTCTTCTTCTTTTGTGTGTTTAATCTACTGTTTTTCCTTGTTTGTGTGTGTAATTTTTCTACTATATAAACCCAACTCCCCTAAAACAGACACGAATGACTACTATTATGTACCGACTCGGCCGGTCGTTTCGTGAGATTTACCCCGTTTTTGCATTTGTTACATATTGCTAGCCTGTTTTTGTTGTGTTGGTCAGTTTGTTTGGGTCATGAGTGGTTATGGCGAGAAGTTAGGCATTTAGTCTTTTAAAGTAGCCTAATAGTTGAGAAAGTCAACTGGGAGTTTACCTATTGGTGAACGACCTCGGAATATGGATTTTATGGCTTGGATAGCTTCGTTAGGTGATTTGGGACATATGAGTGTGTTCAGAATGATGTTTTGGTGTCCAGTGTAGAATTAGGCTTCAATTGGTGAAAGTTAGTTTTTGGCGATTTCCGGTCAGCAGTGGAAAACAGGCTATCGGGGTCGTAATAGAATTCCGGAAGTTGGAGCAGGTTTGTAATGTCATTTTGGATATGTTTGCAAAAGTTCATGTCAATTGGAGGTGTTTTTGTTGGTTTCGACGTAGTTGGCGAAATATGGAAGTTTCAAAGTTCATAGGCTTGAATTTGATGTGAATTTGGTGTTGTTGCGTTGTTTTTGGTATTTCAAAGGCTCGAATAAGTTTGAATGAGTTTATGGGGTATGTTGGTATGTTTGGTTGAGGTCCCGAGGGACTCGGGTGTGTTTCGGGTGGTTAACGGACCAACTCTTGGCATGAAATCTGGGCAGATTTTTGCTGGTGTGAGGTTCTGGTTTCCTACTACTGGATCGCGGGAGGATATTTGCGATAGCATAGAATAAAAGATTGGGAAAGCATTTTGTTCTATGCGATCGCGTGGTTAGGATTGCGATCACATAGGTTGGTCAGGAAAGGCATTGTGATCGCGTAGGTATTTCTGCGATCGCATAGAGGATTCCGAGGCGCGTGTGTGGGGTTGAGAATTGTTCTATGCGATCGTATTTATTGGTCTGCGATCGCATTTGTTGCTTTGTCTATTCATCACGACCGCGTTCCAATGACCGCGATCGCAGTGAGGAAAAATTAATGGCTGGGCGGAATGTTTTAAAAGGCCATTTGTCTGAGAATAACTCATTTATCAACCATTTTTGACGAGTTGGGAGCACTTTGAGAGGATTAAAGAGGAAATTGAATGGAATCACTTTGAGGAAAGGTTTTAAACTTCATAACTCGTTTATATGTCATTTTCTATGTAATTAAACCATAGAATTTGCTGGAATTAAACCTAAATTGGAGAAGAAGGGTGCATGTGAAATTGATTTTTCTTTTGAGGATTTGAGTGGGCAACTGTGGTCCGAATTTAGTGTTCTTGGTATGTATAGAATTGTGGCAGGACGAGGATTCTAATGATGCCAATTTCATCGAATTTCGAGACGTGGGCCGGGGGCTCAGGTTTGGCCGAATTTCTAGATTCTTGTGTAATTTGATAGTTTTCGATTGGGTTGAGTTCCTTTGATATATTGATGATGTTAAACTGGTTTTGGCTAGATTCAGAGAAATCGGCAGCCAACTTGAGGGGCAAGAGCATTTCGGACTAGTGTGGTGGCCCGGTAGAGGTAAGTAATTGTTATAAATCTTGTCCTGAGGGTATGGAACCCCGGACTACATATTTCTCACGGATTTTAGAATGGCGCACATGTCGGATGACGAGTATGTGGCACTTACTGATTTTTGGATAGGACTAGGTCCTCTCCGCGAAAACTAATAATTTGCATATTTTACTCAAAACCTTATGTTAAATTATGTTCTAAAGTGTTGTTGAAATATTTAGGCTATAAGTCGTGTTTGGGGCCTCTTGCCAATTTGTTTAGACCCCTTGGGGGATTTTTACGGTTGTTTTTCCTCACTATTTGTTGATGATTTCACCTAGCCACATTGTGCATACTGTTTTTCGAAACTCAGCCTGAAGGGCCTTTTGAGTGGTTCTGCTTAGTGTGGTCGAGGGCCTGAGTGATGGTGAGGTGCTGAGTGATATTAGCGCATGGGTTGAAAGAGCCCCTCCGGAGTCTGTACACACCCCCGAGTGCCGAGTGACGAGTGATTGGGAGGCATGAGTGACTATGAAGTGCTGAGTGACTGTGAGGCATGCCCGAGGGGCTGATTATGATACATATTTTCTCCCAAGGGGCTACTTATGATTTTACTACCTTCATTTTCATACTAAATATTTCGGTTTTGTGACGACCTGGACAGTCGTCTTAAAAATTAAAGCCCCGATCCCCTATTAACTGTTTTCCCCAAGTCTATTTCTGCTAACTTAAATTGCCGGGACATTCGGTTTTGAGTTTCGGAGTGTTTTGGGACACTTAGTCCCTAAATGAGAGCTTATGTGTTGGAAAGTTGCTCGTAGTCGAAACAGTGTGAAGATGGCCAGGGAATGGAAATATGATTGTTCCATTAGCTCCGTTAGGTCATTTCGGGGTTGGGAGCATGTTCGAAATGCATTTTTGAAGTCCGTAGCTCATTTAGGCTTAAAGTGCCGAAGTTTGAATTTTTGAAGTTCCTAGCCCGATAGTGAGTTTTTTATCCGAGGGTCGGAATGGAATTTTGGAAGTTGCAGTAGTTCCTTCATGTCATTTGGGATGTTTATGCAAAATTTGAGACCATTCGGAAGAGTTTTGACGTATTTCGGCGTCGGATGTGAATTCTAGAATTTTCCTAAGTTTCTAGGCTTGAACCTATGCATAATCGATTATTTTGATGTTATGAGACGTGTTTTTAAGGATCAACCTAGTTCGAATAAGGTATTAGGGTCGGTTAGTGGTTTTGGTTGAGGTCCCGGGGGCCTCGGGGATGTTTTATATGCTTAATGGGAGAAATTGGAACTCATAAAATGGCTGAACCAGACCTCTTCTGGTTTTCTCGCACCTGCGAAGCTTTACCCGCAGGTGCGGACTCGCAGGCGCGATAGGGTTGATCGCAGGTGCGATGGAGAGGGATTTGTCCAGTGGTCGCAGGTGCGACCTGAGTGCCGCAGGTGCGGAACCGCAGGTGCGGCCAAAGTGGACTTAAGTGAATTACCCACCTGCGATGCTTTTTCCGCAGGTGCGGTGATCGGGACCGCAGGTGCGAGATCCCTGTGTGTTTATTCCAAAAATCCAAGGGTTTATTTCATAAGTCTATAAGTCTTTTGAGAGCCCGGGAATTGGTGATTTTCAGTGGGTTTTAAAGAGAAGGATCATAGGTAACATTTTCTAATCCTAATTCATTGTTAGACCATTAATCCCCGTTGTTTTATTTAGTTTAATTATCAAAAATGGGGTAAAAACCATGGGAAATTCATGAAACTTCCCCAAATCGAAATTCTTAGAATTGAAGATCTTTTTGGCATCGGATTTCGATTCTTTCTGGTCGAGTGAGTTCATGATTGAATGGGTGTCCGAAAAATATAAATTTACCCGACTCTGAGACGTGGGCCCGAGGGGTGTTTTGGTCATTTTACCTAATTTCGCGCCTTAGCTTTGAATTAAACAGTAGAATCAGTTGCTTCAGATGTTATTTACGATATGTAATTTAATTTTATAGATTTGGTCCATTTGGAGTCGGATACTGATGGCAAACGTGTGGTTTCGAGTTGATTTTGAGCTGCTTGGAGGTAAGTGGCTTGTCTAACCTTGTGTGGAGGACCTTTCCCCTTAGGATGTGATATTTGGTAATTGAATGCCTTGTACGTGAGGTGACGAGCACATACTTGTGCTAATTGTTGAAAATCTAATTATTCTTTAAATAATTAGACTGAGTTTCTTTCTTACCTGTTTTATTCTATTTGCAATTATAGTCTATGTTAGCTTAGAAAAGCATGCCTAGTTTCCCTAAATTTCCTATTTTCTTAACTTGCTTTAATTGTACTATGTGAAGCATGTTAGGCTAGAACTACTTGTTGCCTTGTATTTTGCACTCTATTTCTGGATATCTTCTTGTTGTGGATGCATATTTACTTTGGGACTACGGGACGGTATCTTGGGATATCCCCCTGCATATTTACTTTGGGACTGCGCTTTCGATTCCCGATAGATCCCTGTGCACATTGATAAAAGTACTACGGGATGGTATCCCGGGAGATCCTTCGGATATACATATTCGGACTACGGGACGGTATCCTGAGAGATCCTTCGAATATACATATGATGGACTATGGGACGGTATCCCGGGAGATCCACTAGACAGTTGAGAAAAGGACTACAGCACGGTATGCTCGGAGATCCTCATTGTTACCATTGTTATTGAGTTGTACATATTCTGTGGTTACTCCGTTCTTGTGCTTTTCTTATTGCTTGTTTGACGTGTCTTATTTCACAGTTGTACTCATTATTACTGTCAGTTTTCATACTGTAAATTCCTGTTATATTGTTTAACCTCAGTAGGGCCCTGACCTTTCTCGTCACTACCCGACCGAGGTTAGGCTTGGCACTTACTGAGTACCGATGTGGTGTACTCATGCCCCTTCTGCGCATGTTTTTCATGTGCAGATCCAGGTACCTCCACCCAGGCGCAATATCCCCGAGTTTGACAGATCTAGTAAAGACTCTGAGGTACATCTGTTGCGTCCGCAGACCAAGAGTCTCTGTCTTATTCCAGCTTTAGTGTAAAGCTTTTCCTTCCTTACAGTTTTTTAGACATTCTGGAGTTAGAGCCGTGTATTACATTTCTGTTAGCCTATGTTTCCCATGAGTTTCCGGGTTTTGGGGTGATATTGTAGACTTCCGCATTATTGGGTTGTATATGCCAAGCAACATTTACATACAGTCTTTCTTTAGCTGTTCGGTTTTAATTAATTATTTCGCAAGCTATGTTGTTTTTCCGCAGTGTTAGGCTGACCTAGTCGTAGAGACTAGGTGCCATCACGACATGTTCATGGAGGGCAAACTGGGGTCGTGAGAAGTTGGTATCAGAGCTCTAGGTTCATAGGAGTCAAGGAACACATGCCAGTTTATTAGAATCTCGCTGATCGATACCGAGACGTCTGTACTTATCTACGAGAGGCTATGTAACTGTTTAGGAAAAATCTTTACTTCATTTGATTTCCTTGTCGTGTGATATTTTTGACATCAATTCTAAACATCTGTCTTATATTGCAGAGGACACGTGCTACTGGGGACGATCATGCACCTGCGCCCACTATTGCAGCCGTCAAAGGTCGGGGCCGAGGTAGAGACTGAGGACGCGCACGTGATGCAGCAAGAGTAAGTGCGCGAGCTACCGCCGAGGTACCACCATCAGATCCAGCCGAGGTCCAGGCACCTCACTTGCCATATGGTTAGGGACTGCCCCAGACTTAGTAGGGGTGCATCTTCGTAGACTTTTCAGCCACACCGTGCTCAGCAGAGTTCTCAGGCCATGATCAAAGCTCCAACTGCTACCCCATCTGCCCAGCCAACTAGGGGCAGAGGTCGGGGAGGTAGAGTTCGCCCTCGAGGGGGAGGTCAGGCCAGATATTATGCTATTCCTGCTCATACCAAGGTTGTTGCCTCCGATTCTGTCATTACATGTATTATATAGGTTTGTCACAGAGATGCATCGGTTCTATTCGATCTAGGCTCCACGTATTTTTATTTGTCTTCTTATTTTGATCCGCATTTGGGTATAGACCGAGATTCTTTGAGTTCTCCTATTTGTGTTTCTACTCCTGTGGGATATTCTCTTGTTTTGGACCGTGTTAATCGGTCATTTTTGGTTACTATTCGTGGTTTTGAGACCACTGCGGATTTATTGTTGGTCTATAAGGTAGATTTTGATATTATCTTCGGCATGGACTGTTTGTCGCCCCATTGTGCTATTCTTTATTGTCACGCCAAGACCGTGACGCTAGCTATGCCAGGTATTCCGCGTGTTGAGTGGTGTGTTACCTTAGATCACACTCCCAGTAGAGTTATCTATTTCCTTAAAACTCATAGTATGGTTGAGAAGGGGTGTTCCGCGTATTTAGCTTATGTGAAAGATATCACTGTTGATACCCCCTCTGTTGATTAAGTTCTAGTGGTACGGGATTATCCAGGTGTGTTTCCAGCTGATCTTCCAGGCATGTCGCCCGATAGAGACACTGATTTTGGCATTGATTTGTTGCCGAGCACTCAACCCATTTCCATTCATCCGTACCGTATGGCTCCTCCTAAGTTGAAGGAGTTGAAGGATCAATTACAAGAATTGCTTGATAAGGGTTTCATTTGACCCAGTGTTTCACCTTGGGGTGCTCCTGTCTTGTTTGTGAAGAAAAAAAATGGTTCTATGCGCATGTGTATTGATTATCGCCAGTTGAACAGGGTTATAGTGAAGAACCGTTATCCCTTGCCTCGTATTGATTATCTATTTGACCAGCTTCAGGGTGCACAAGTATTTTCTAAGATTGATTTGTGGTGAGGTTACCATCAGTTGAATATTCAGGAGCCGGATATCCCGAAGACTGCATTCAGGACTCGGTATGGCCATTACGAGTTTCTAGTTATGTCATTTAGGCTGACTAATGCCCCAGCAGCATTTATGCATTTGATGCATAGTGTGTTTAGGCCATATCTCGACTCGTTCGTCAATGTTTTCATAGATGATATTCTTTTTTACTCCCGGAGTCGGGAAGATCATGAGCAACACCTGAGGACAGTGCTTCAGACCCTGAGAGAGAAGAAGTTGTATGCAAAATTCTCCAAATGTGAGTTTTGGTTGAGTTATATGGTATTCTTAGGTCAGGTAGTATCGAGTGAGAGCATTCGGGTGGATCCGAAGAAGGTAGAGGTCGTGCAGAGTTGGCCCAGGCCGTCCTCAGTTATAGAGATTCACAGATTCCTAGGCTTGACAGGTTACTACCGTCCTTCTGTGGAGGGATTTTCATCAGTTGCAGCCCCTATGACTAGATTGACCTAGAAGGGTGCTCCATTTTAGTGTACAGAGAAGTGTGAGGCGAACTTTCAGAAGCTCAACACACCTTTGACTACACCCCCAATCTTGATATTGCCTACTAGTTCGGGTTCTTATACATTTTATTGTGCTGCCTCGTGAGTCGGCCTTGGAGCGGTGTTGATGCAGGATGGTAGGGTGATTGCCTACGCATCCAGACATTTGAAGATACATGAGAAGAAATACCATGTCCATGACCTTGAGTTAGCTGCCATTGTTCATGCCTTGAAGATCTGGCGTCATTATTTGTACGGTGTGCCTTGTGAGATTTATACTGATCACCGGAGTTTGCAGCACAAATTCAGGTAGAAGGATCTAAATTTGCGCCAGCGTAGATGGTTAGAGTTGCTAAAGGACTATGACATCACTATATTATACCACCCGAGGAAGGCCAATATGATGGTCGACGCCTTGAGTCATCGGGCGGAGAGTTTGGGGATTTTCGCATACCTTCATGCAACTGAGAGGCCTCTAGCCTTAGATGTTCAGTTTATCGCCAGTAAGTTCGTGAGATTGGATCTTTCTGAGCCTTGCCGGGTATAGATTGTGTGGTTGCTCGGTCTTCCCTCCATGATTGTATCATGCAGCGCCAGTATGATGATCCCCACCTTTTAGTTCTCCAGGACAGAGTCTGGCAGGGTGATGCTAGAGATGTGACTATAGGAGAGGATGGAGTGATGAGGATGCAGGGCCGTATCTGTGTGCCAGTNGAGACAACACTATTGGTGGCGAAGAATGAAGAAGGATATAGCAGAGTTTGTAGCCAAGTGTCTCAACTGTCAGCAGGTCAAATGTGAGCATCAGAGACCGGGAGGGTTACTTCAGCAGATTGAGTTTCCAGAGTGGAAGTGGGAGTGGATCACCGTGGACTTTGTGGTTGGACTTCCTCGGACTTTGAGGAAGCATGATGCTATTTTGGTGATTGTGGAACGGCTGACCAAATCAACCCATTTCATTCTGGTACGGATTACTTATTCATCGGAGCGGTTGGCGGAGATTTATATTTGGAAGATCATTCATCTGCATGGTATTCCAGTTTCTATTATTTCAGACAGAGGTACTCAGTTCACTTCACGGTTCTGGAGAGCCGTTCAGCAGGAGTAATGTACCAGGGTGGAGTTGAGCACAACATTTCATCCCCAGACGAACGGACAGTCAGAGGGCACTATTCAGACTCTTGAGGATATGCTCCGTTCGTGTGTGATTGAGTTTCGAGGTTCTTGGGATAAGTTTTTTCCATGGGCGGAGTTTTCTTACAATAACATTCATCAGTCCAGCATTCAGATGGAGCCATATGACGCTTTATATAGTAGGAGGTGAAGATCTCCGGTGGGTTGCTTTGAGCCGGGTGAGGCTAGGCTATTGGGCAGATAGTTGGTTCAGGATGCATTGGAGAAGGTCAAGGTGCTTCAGGATATACTCCGTACAGCCCAGTCCAGACAAAAGAGTTATGCGGACTTGAAGGTTCGTGATGTTTCATATATGGTCGGAGAGCGGGTTCTGCTCCGGGTTTCGCCGATGAAGGGTGTTATGAGATTTGGCAAGAAATGGAAGTTGAGTCCGAGGTGTATTGGCCCTTTTGAGATATTGAGGCGTGTTGGGGAGGTTGCTTATGAGCTTGCCTTACCTCCCAGCTTAGTAGGAGTTCATCCGGTATTTCATGGTTTGATGCTCCGGAGATATCATGGTGACCCGTCTCATGTCTTGGATTTCAGGTCAGTCTAATTAGACAAGGATCTATCATATGTTGAGGATCCTGTAGCTATATTGGACAGGCAGGTCAGAAAGCTTAGGTCGAAAAACATTGCTTCAGTAAAGGTTCAGTGGCGGGGTCACCTGGATGAAGAGGTGACCCGGGAGACCAAGCAGGATATGCGCAGCAGCTACCCTCATCTTTTCACTACTTCAGGTATGTCTTTATGCTCGTTCGAGGATGAATGAATGTTTAAGTGTAGGAGGATGTGATGACCCGGACGGTCGTCTTAAGAATTAACACCCCGATCCCGTATTAACTGTTTCCCCAAGTCTATTTCTGCTAAATTGAATTGCTGGGACGTTCGGTTTTGGGTTTCGGAGAGTTTTAGGACACTTAGTCCCTAAATTAGAGCTTAGGTGTTGGAAAGTTGCCCATAGTCGGAATAATGTGAAGACGGCCTCGGAATGGAAATCTGATGGTTTCGTTAGCTCTGTTAGGTAATTTCGGGGTTGGGAGCATGTTCGGAATGCATTTTGGAAGTCCGTAGGTCATTTAGGCTTAAAATGCTGAAGTTTGAATTTTTGAAGTTCCCAGTCCGATAGTGAATTTTTTATCCGAGGGTCGGAATGTAATTCTGGAAGTTGCAGTAGTTCCGTCATGTCATTTTGGATGTGTGTGCAAAGTTTGAGGTCATTCGGATGAGTTTAGACGTGTTTCAGCGTCAGATGTGAATTCTAGATTTTCCTAAGTTTCTAGGCTTCCCCCTATGCATAATCGATGATTTTGATGTTATGAGACGTGTTTTAAGGCTCGACCTAGTTCTAATAAGGTATTAGGGTCTGTTTGTTGTTTTGGTTGAGGTCCCGAGGGCCTCATGGTTGTTTCAGATTCTTAACGGGAGAAATTCGGACTTATGAAATGGTTAAACCAGACCTCTTCTGGTGTTTTTGAAACTGCGAAGGTTTTCCCGCAGGTGCGGACTCAGAGGCGCGATAGGGTTAATCGCAGGTGCAATGGCGAGGGATTTGGCCAGCGGTCGCAGGTGCAACCTGAGTTTCACAGGTGTGCAACCGCAGGCGCGACCAAACGACCGCAGGTGCGGCCCCAGTGGACTAAAGTGAATTCCGCACCTGCGATGCTTTTTCCGCAGGTGCGCTGATCGTGACCGCAAGTGCGAAATCCCTGTGTTTTTATTCCAAAAATCTGAGGATATTTTCAGTGGGTTTTGAAGAGAAGGATCATAGGTAACGTTTTCTAATCCTAATTCATTGTTAGACCATTAATCCCCGTTGTTTTATTTAGTTTAATTATCAAAAATGGGGTAAAAAACATGGGAAAATGATGAAACTTCCCCAAATCGAAATTCTGCGAATTTAAGGGGTGTTTGGCATCGGATTTCGACTGTTTCTGGTCGAGTGAGTTCGTGAGTGAATGGTTGTCTGGAAAATATAACCTTTACACGACTCCGAGACGTGGGCCCGAGGGGCATTTTGCTCATTTTACCTCATTTTGCGCCTTACCTTTGAATTAAATAGTAGAATCAGTTGCTTGAGAGGTTATTTACGATATGTAAAACAATCTGATATTTGGTAATTGAATGCCTTGTACGTGAGGTGACGAGCACATACTTGTGCTAATTGTTGAAAATCCGATTTTACATTATTACTGTCAGTTTTCATACTGTAAATTCCTGTTATATTTTTTATCCTCAGTAGGGCCCTGACCTTCCTTGTCACTACCCGACCGAAGTTAGGTTTGGCACTTACTGAGTACCGCTGTGGTGTACTCATGCCCCTTCTGCGCATGTTTTTCATGTGCAGATCCAGGTACCTCCACCCAGGCGCACCATCCCTGAGGTCGAAAGATCTAGCAGAGACTTTGAGGTACATCTGTCGCGTCCGCAGACTAGAAGTCTCTATCTTATTCCAGCTTTAGGGGAAAGTTTTTCCTTCATTATAGTTATTTAGTCATTCTGGAGTTAGAGTCGTGTATTACATTTCTGTTAGCCTGTGTTTCCCTTGAGTTTCCGGGTTTTGGGGTGATATTGTAGACTTATGCATTATTAGGTTGTAGATACCAAGCGGCGTTTATATACAGTGTTTCTTTAGTTGTTCAGTTTTAATTAATTAGTCCGCACATTATGTTGTTTTCCGCATTTTTAGGCTTACCTAGACATAGAGACTAGGTGCCATCAAGACATGTTCACGTGAGGGCGAACTGGGATCGTGACAGGTTTGAAGTTGTTAAAAATATGCATTCTTTAAAGGACTTTTTCTGAAGTTGGTTTTAAGGCATGATGATTTCATATATCTATGTTTACACTATTGGAAAGTAAGGATGTGTATATTGTAATTTGATGACATTGATTTCATGTGTTTCCTTCGCGCTTACGCGTGATTTATTTTCATTCCTATTGAGTTGGCATACTAACATTACTCCCTACACCTCTGTGTGCAGATTCAGGTGCAGATATCGAGCATTAGCCATTTATTCCACGTAGAGCCGGATTGTAGGATATAGAGGTAGTTGTTCAGCATCTGCAGATTCTCTGTTTTCCCTTCCTATTGTATGTAGAATTTATTCAGAGGTTTTGTATTATAATAGTATATTTTGGCTAATTCCTCTAGATGCTCATGACATGTTAGCTCCGGGTTTTGTGGTTGGCAGTACTGTATAATTGGCCTACTTTATTTTAGTAATCTCTGTATATTTTATGAAATCCTTGAAACTTGACTAAGATATTTAAAAAGAAATTGTGAACATGCGGTAGTCGGCTAGCCTACTTCCACGATAGACTCCATCACGACCGGTTTAGGATTTGGGGTCGTGACAGTTTTGTATCAGAGCCTAGGTTACATAGGACTCAATAGTCAGGTGCAAGTTTAGTAGCGTCTTATGGATCGGTACAGAGATGTCTGTACTTATGTTCGAGAGGCTGCCAAACGTTTAGGAAACATTTCTATCTTTCTTAAACTCTTTCGTGCTGATCTATTAATTCTTCAAATCTGAACTTACGTTGTTTCATTTCTCACAGATGGTGAGGACACCCATACCGATCAGAGTGACCAGTCACCGGCTAGACCAGTGAGAGGTCGAGGCCGCGACAGAGGTAGGGGGCTAGCCCGCGCAGCAGCCGGGGCAGTACCTCAGGATTCCCTTATCAATCATGATCAGGTTCCCGCCGATGGTGTCCCACCGGCAGTGCCTATGGTTATTCCGGTTCTTTAGGAGACTTAGTCTCAGATATTGACTGTATGAACCAGTTTGGCTCAAGCAGTCACCATGTCTTCTACTGCCACCACAACTCAGGCCATGGGAGGCAATCAGACTCTAGCTGTCGGGGCACCTGAGCAAGCTGCACAGGGTATTTAGGCACCGGGAGCAGCCACAGCTCGGCCAGTTGCTCCGGTCCAGGATTATGTGGAGCGATTATCTTCTATTGCTTCGCCTTTGACTAGATTGACCCAAAAGGGTGCTCCATTCAGATGGTCTGATGAGTGTGAGGAGAGCTTTTAGAAGCTCAAGTCAGCATTGACTACAGCTCTAGTACTAGTTTTGCATGTTGGTTCGGGTTCTTACATAGTTTATACTGCTGCTTCTAGAGTTGTCTTGGGAGTGGTATTGATGCAGGATGGTAGGGTGATTGCCTATGCATCCAGACAGTTGAAGGTGCACGAGAAGAATTATCCAGTGCACGATCTTGAGTTAGCTGCCATTGTACATGCCTTGAAGATTTGGCGGCATTATTTGTATGGAGTGTAGTGTGAGATTTTCACTGATCATCGTAGTTTGCAGTATTTGCTGAGGCAGAAGGACTTGAATTTGCGTTAGAGGAGATGGTTAGAGCTCCTCAAGGATTATGACCTCATTATCTTATATCATCCCAGGAAGGCAATGTAGTTGCCGATGCCTTGAGTCGCAGAGCAGAAAGTTTGGGGAGTCTAGCCTACCTTCCAGTAGTAGAGCGGCCATTAGTCCTTGATGTTCACGCCTTGGTGGGTCAGTTGGTGAGATTGGATCTAGTAGAGGCCAAGAGGGTGTTGGCTTGTGTAGCCTTCAGGTCTTCTCTTTACGATCAGATTAGAGCATACCAGTATGATGATCCACATTTGCTTGTTCTTCAAGACAGGGTCTGTCGCGGTGATGCCAGGGATGTGTTATTGGTGATGATGGGGTCATAAGGATGCATGGCCGGATTTGCGTTCCCAATGTAGATGGGCTTCGAGATTTGATTCTACGAGAGGCTCATAGTTCGCGGTATTCCATCTATCCGGGTGCCACGAAGATGTATCAGGATATGAGGCAGCATTATTAGCGGAAGAGAATGAAGAAGGATATTGTGGAGTTTGTGGCTCGGTGTCTCAGCTGTCAGCAGGTCATGTATGAGCACTAAAGACCTGGTGGATTACTTCAGAGGTTTAATATTCCGGAGTGGAAGTGGGAGCGGATCACCGTGGACTTCATAGTTTGACTCCCACGGACTTCGAGGAGGTTTGATGCTATATGGGTTATTGTGGATCGGCTCACCAAGTCCGTGCACTTCATTATTGTTGGTACTACTTATTCTTCGGAGAGGTTAGCTGAGATTTATATCAGGGAGATTGTCAGATTGCATGGGGTTCCAGTTTATATCATTTCCGACAGAGGTACTCAGTTAGCATCTCACTTTTGGAGAGTTGGGTACTCAGGTTGAGTTGAGCACGGTGTTCAACCCTCAAACTGACGGGCAGTCGGATTGTACCATCCAGATTTTGGAGGATATATTACGAGCTTGTGTGATTTACTTTGGTGGTTCATGGGACCAGTTTCTGCCACATGTGGAGTTCGCATATAATAATAGCTATCACTCGAGTATCCAGATGGCTCTGTATGAGGCATTATATGGTAGGAGGTGCAGGTCTCTGGTTGGTTGGTTTGAGTTGGGCGAAGATAGGCTATTGGGCACAGACATTGTTCAGGATGCATTTAGTAAGGTGAAGTTGATTCAGGAGCGGCTTGGCACGACGCAGTCTAGGCGGAAGAGTTATGTCGACCGCAAGGTCCGAGACGTGTCTTTCGTGGTTGGGGATAAGGTGTTGCTGAGGGTGTCGCCCATGAAGGGTGTTACGAGATTCGGGAAGTGGGGGAAGCTGAGTCCCAGGTTCATTGGGCCATTTGAGGTGCTTCAGAGGGTTGGCGAGATGGCTTATAGGCTTGCTATGCCTCCTAGTTTATCGAGTATTCATCCAGTATTCCATGTTTCGATGCTCCGGAAGTATGTTTGTGACCCTTCCCATGTTTTATACTTCATCACGGTTCAGCTCGAGGGTGATATGTCATGTGAGGTAGAGCCAATGGCTATTTTGGGTCACAGGTCAGGGAGCTGAGGTCTACGGATATAGTTTCAGTGAAGGTTCAGTGGAAAGGGCAGCCGGTGGAGGATGCCACCTGGGAGACCGAGCAGGAGATGCGGGAAAGATATCCTCACTTATTCGAGACTCCAGGTATGTTTCTAGACCCGTTCGAGGATGAACGTTTTTTAATAGGGGGAGAATGTAACGACCCAGCCGGTCGTTCCATGGTATTTACCCCGTTTCCCCCATTTCTGCATTTTTTATATATTTCTAGCTTGCTTTTGTTGTGTTGGGTCAGTTAGTTTGGGTCCGGAGTGGTTATGGTGAAAATTTACGCATTTAGTCTTTTAAAGTAGCTTAATAGTTGAGAAAGTCAACTGAGAGTTGACCTATTGGTGAACGACTTCGGAATGTGGATTTTATGGCTCGGATAGATTTGTTAGGTGATTTGGGACTTAAGAGTGTTTTCGGAATGATGTTTTGGTGTCCGATGTAGAATTAGGCTTGAATTGGCGAAAGTTAGTTTTTGGCGATTTCCGGTCGGCAGTGGAAAATAGGCTATCGGAGTCGGAATGGAATTTCGGAAGTTGGAGCATGTTCATAATGTCATTTTTGATATGTTTGCAAAATTTCAGGCAATCAGAGGTGTTTTGGTTGGTTTCGGCGTAGTTGGCAAAATTTGGAAGTTTCAAACTTCATACGCTTGAATTTGGTGTTGTTGCATTGTTTTTTGTTTTTCGAAGACTGGAATAAGTTTGAATGAAGTTATGGGATATGTTGGTATGTTTGGTTGAGGTTCCGAGGGACTCGAGTGGTTAACGGACCAACTCTTGGTTTGAAATCTGGGCAGATTTTTGCTGGTGTGAGGTTTTGGTTTCCTTCTACGCTATCGCGGGAGGATTTTTGCGACCGCACAAAGTAAATGAGTGGTCAGGCATTTTGTTCTATGAGATAGCATGGTTAGGATTGCGATCCCATAGGTTTGTTAGGAAAGGCAGTGCGATCGCGTGGGTATTTCTGCGATCGCATAGAGGATTCTGAGGCGCGTATGTGGGGTGGAGAATTGTTCTATGCGATCGCGTGTATTGGTCTGAGATTACATTGGTTGGTTGGTCTGTACATCGCGATCGCGTGCCAATGGTCGCGATCGCAGTGAAGAAAATTTAGTGGCTGGGCAGAATGTTTTAAAAGGCCATTTGTGCGAGAATCTCATTTTTCCACCATTGTTGACAGGTTAGGATCACGTTTGAGAGGATTCAAGAGGATATAGAAGGGGATCACTTGGAGGTAAGGTTTTAAACTTCATAACTCGTTTATATGTCGTTTTCTATGTAATTAAACCATAGAATTTGCTGGAATTAAAACCAAATTGGGGAAGAAGGGTGCATGGGAAATTGATTTTTCTTTTGAGGATTTAAGTGGTTAATTGTAGTCCGGTTTTAGTGTTCTTGGTATGTACCGAATCGTGGGAGGACGAGAATTCTAATGATGCAAATTTTATTGAATTTCGAGACGTGGTCCCGGGGCTCGGGTTTGGACGAATTTTGAGATTCTTATATAATTTGATAGTTTCTGATTGAGTTGAGTTCCTTTGATATATATTGATGATGTTAAACTGGTTTTTGGTAGATTTGGAGCAATCGGGAGCCAATTTGAGGGGCAAGAGCATTGCGGACTAGTGTGGTGGCCCGGTAGAGGTAAGTAATGGTTATAAATGTTGTCCTAAAGGTATGAAACCCCGGACTACATATTTCTCACTGATTTTAGAATGGCACACATGTCGGATGGTGAGTATGTGGCACATACTAATTTTTGGAATAGACTAGGTCCTCTCCGCAGCAACTAATGAGTTTCATATTTTAATCAAAATATTTTTGAAATATTTGGGCTATAAGTCGTGTTTGGGGCCTCGTGCCGATCTGTTTAGACCCTTTGGGGGCTTTTTACTGTTGTTTTTCCTCACTATTTGTTGATGATTTCACTCAGACACATTGTGCATACTGTTGTTCGAAACTCAGCCTGATTTACACTACTTTAAGATTTAAAATGATGTTTTGGGTCGAGTAACCTGTTTTACTGATTCGCCCGAGGGGCCTTTTGAGTGGTTCTGCTGAGTGTGGCCGATGGCCTGAGTGATGGTGAGGTGCTGAGTGATATTAGCGCTTGGGCTGAAGGAGCCCCTCCGGAGTCTGTATACACCCCAGTGAGCGCACCGAGTGCAGAGTGACAAGTGATTGGGAGGCATGAGTGACTGTGAGGTGTTGAGTGATTGTGAGGTGCTGAGTGACAGTGAGGCATGCCGGAGAGGCTGATTATGATACATGTTTTTTCCCGAGCGGCTACTTATGATTTTACTACCTTAATTTTCATGCTAAATCTTTCGGTTTGAAGTTGTTAAAAATATGCATTCTTTAAAGGACATTTTCTGAAGTTGGTTTTAAGGCATGATGATTTCATATATCTATGTTTACATTATTGGAAAGTAAGGCTGTGTATATTGTGATTTGATGACATTGATTTCATGTGTTTCCTTGTTGCTTACACTTGATTTATTTTCATTACTACTGAGCTGGCTTACTAACTATACTCACTGCACCCCTGTGGGCAAATTCAGGTGCAGATATCGAGCATAAGCCATTTATTTCGCGCAGAGCTGGATTGCGGGATATAAAGGTAGTTGTTCAGCATCTGCAGCATCTCTGTTTTCCTTTATTTTTGTATCTAGCTTTTATTCAGAGGTTTTGTATTATAGTAATATATTTTGGCTTATTCCTCTAGATGCTCATGACATGTTGGCTCCGGGTTTTGGGGTTGGCGGTACTGTATAATTGGCCAACTTTATTTTAGTAATCTCTGTATATTTTATGAAATCCTTGAAACCAGTTTGTCACTCCCAACACCGAGGGACGAGATCGGCGCCTAACCGGATGATCCCGGTCAAGTGGACCTGGTTTGCCTTTCCTACCCAGCGCGTCGCCCCGTGTTCATAATATACATTATTTATGTGAAACAGTGAGATAAGATTAAAAGTATGTGATTACCACAATAAATCCAATGTTTCTCATTTTACGTTATTATACTAGATTTCCCAAAACACACATAATAGATACAACACTTCCCAATACGAACAACGATTAAGATCAAATACAACCACTGCCCAAATTATATATATATATATATATATATATATATATATATATA